>VFFE01007234.1:168959-192213 GCA_008921705.1 Burhinus oedicnemus | reverse complement strand
GAAATGTATATAAACATGAAGAATGCCCTAAGAGAAGAAGAAATGAAGATATAAAACTAATTGCCAGAAAGTCACAGTGAACATTTCAAGAAATTTTAGAAATGCTCAGCTTCTACTCAAGTATGCAACCAGAGACTGTCTTCCAGTCTTCTTGTTTACCATTCTTGGGGGTTTTTTTCTGCTGCCTCACAAGTTTGCAGGTATTTCTAAATCCTATTCTATCCCTTACTTTTTTTTTTTTTGTCATTTTTATGTCTGAAATGAATCTGAGACTACTGTAATCTTTCCCAAAAGGAGTTTCAAATTTAGTTATCACCTTATACCAACAGCATATCTTTGCAGCACTCACAATAATCTTTAAATCAGCACTAAAAGAAGACACACCAAAGACTATGTTTCCAGGTTTACACATGCAGCAAAACGCATATTTACATCACTTTAAAACAAAACAGATATTAGACTTATTTTGGGGGAGATTGGTCTTTTTTTAAGTCTTTTTTTTTAAAGGGAATTAAAAATGGATGTGACTGAATTTACCCAGCCTGAAAATAGTGAATGTGATGCCTTTCATCAGGGGGACAAAATAAGGTACTTCACTTTCAAAATACATGTTAAATACAAATGCTCATTTGTCCTCCAAAACATCCACTTAGAGTCATGGAGCAGTTTTACAAATATGAATTTGAATTATCATTTTGTATGTACAAAATGGGGTTTAATAACATTTTTTATTTTATCACTCATTTCAGGAAAGGTGAGAAGAGAATACAAAACTTTTCCTGTAAATTTAGGAAAAGCAGCCTCCTATTGCTTTATGTCCATCTTGGATGTATATTTAGAGTTACACTATATGAAGTGGATACATTATTTGGAATCAGTAGGACTTTCCTATGCAAGTTCTATGACCCAAAGTAGATCAAGTTTGGTTCTTGCAGCTTAAACTATTTCCTTTTTTATCAAAAAATCAATGTTCATTTTAAATCAGGAAAAAAAATTATTTCTATGCTCAAAGTAGTGCTGAGCATACACGTTTCAATAAAGAAACTGCCTAAAGGAAGACAGACAGTAAGACTGCAAAGTGTTTTACCTGAAACAATATAATTAGGTTAACCATTAGCCTCAGGTCTTGACCAATATAGTACTAAGGGTGTAGTACTGATTGTCTTACTTCAATAGACTTTAAATAAAGGGAGCAAGAACTTTAGCAAACCTAAGTCTTGCAGAGTAATAGGGAGAAAAAATGCCTTTTTCTAGGCTGCAGAAAAGAAACAATTCCTTTCTTTGGGGCTGCACATATTTACAAAAGGGGAATGAGCGTCAAAGACTTGGATTTATGCACCCACCAGCCTCTCACCTCTATCCACTTGCAGTCATACTAACACATGAAAGCATTCAACTGGCAGCTCCAAATAGCTTTCTCACTGTAGCAATTGCTTATCTCTCTCAAATTGGAAAAACAATCCCAGAAAACATGCTTAAAGGTTTCCCTGAGAAAAAAAAATGTAGTTGGGGAAAAGAGAGAGATCAGGGAATTACTCTGGTTCCTGCCTATTGCACATACCTGAGAATCATGTTGAACAAACATTGGGTATTGGTTTTGTTTGGTTTTTTTGCTTGTTTGTTTGTTTGTTTTTAATGAAAGTTGAAATGCGTGCAATGATCTCTGCCTGGAGCAGCTACTCATTTAGATTCCTGTCCAATAAAACAGTAGCAATACCTCTGGAGGCAAATATAACTGAAGTTGCTAGAACTGTCCAGGATGAGAAGACGAAATGAGATGTGAGCACAAATGAAAACTGAGCTAACATAACAGCCCAATCTCTCAATTTTTCTTTTCCTTACTATGCATAGCAGTGTAGTTGGAGAAGCTCAGTCCAAAGCTGTTTCAAGCAGAGCAGTTCCAGGAGAAAGAAAGGTCATCTGAAGGAAAGACCATAGCCACAAATAAAAACTACTCTGTCTCCCTCTCACTGCCACAAGGTCTTTGTTTAGTTTCTCTCGGAAGTGTCCCTGTGCCTAGAATTGCTGTTTTCTGGACGGAACCTGGCTGAACTGTAATCTGTGTTTTTAGAAGAATTTAGGATGAATAATTTCTGGAATATAGGTTGTTTGCTTTCATTGTTTCCCAGTCAGATTGTGTGACTAAGTCAATGATAAATTTCCTGAATAAAAGACTTCTCAAATGGGAGCATCTCCAGCTCTACCAAGCTGGGGTGTTCTGTCTCAGGCATAACACACCTTTGTGATACCCATTAGACTTTTCAAACTTTGAAACCTTTTCACAGATTTCAGTATCTTGAACATAACACCTTTATTTAAAAAAAATAAGGCAAACACACACACACAAAAAAAACAGTAAAATGGTTCTTATTGGAACATCTATCTATCCATTTCTAAAATTAAAAACAATTGCAATAAGGCAAGACCAAAGTAAAGCGTCCTACTAAACACATTGTCTTAACACCAGTGAGTCACAGAATTAATTGCGTGTCAAGAAAATGATTTTAAATAATTCATTGAAAAATAAAAATTCTATTACACCAGTATAATGAACAGAATCCTTCTTTACACAGTTGCCTTCATATAAAAAAATGATCTCTCCACATTTCTAGCTCTACCAGTTTGAGTCCATATAACTCAGAAAAACTCAGGAGTAAAACAAAAAAAAAAGATAAAACCCAGCCTGGGAAAGTCTGAACAGGTTGGTCATACAGATTCTGCACTCATACTGCACATCCGCTCAGAACAGTCTGTTGAAATTTGGCCCATTTTTGGAGCCAGTATGACTGAAAAAATTCAATCTATAAAAGAAAACAGCAGGAAAATTACAATCCGCAGTAAAACAAGGACCCTATCCCTTCTCTAACCCAGCCTATCTATCTTCCATCTTCGTAAAGCCTTTAGAAGATTAATTCAAACAGTGCCTACCATGCCACAAAATGTTCCTGAGCTGGGTACACTATCCTAGAATCAGCAGCTCCGACAGAACAGCTGATTTCTTTGTATATGCCTCCGCTATAAACATCTTAAACTACAAGTTGTTCCAGACCACAGAAGTCCATAGTGACACATTTTGCATGAGATGTCTCATCCACAAGTTTTCAACAATAAAGAGTAAATGTTCCTCTAAAGGAAAAGATAAAGGGCCATGCATATCTTCCAGGTAAGTATGTCCTGAGAAACCCACCGTGCCCCTCCTCTGCTCCGTGGATGTGCCCAGAGTTTATTTGTTCACAAATATTCCAACCTACTACAACTATTGATGGACAAATTGATGGGGGAAGGTTAAGGTCTCCATACTCTCTTTTCTCTAGAGAAAACATGTGAAATCAGCTGCTGTGCCCACCAGCCCTGTCCCTGTGGCTGCACACATAGCTTGTCTGGGTCATAAAATGGGGAATAATATTTTTTCCTTTCTCTCTGTGGCACATGCACTCCTCCTCCCTTGGTAATACAGTCACACAACCACTCAGTAGTCTCAAATTTTTCATCAACTAGTTGTCTGAAAGATGACAATTATTTTTTATGTTCCACCCACAGTTAATGAGGATTTCTCATGTATCCTGCTCTCTGCACTGCCAAAGCCCTCTTTCTAAATGTCAGATGGCTTGCTTAGTAGAACAGAGTGTTAGGAGTTGTGTTTTAGGGCAACTAATAATGTCTGTAATAGAGATGATCGCTAGCACAAGTAAAATGGCAATTAAGTTTATGAAATGTATAAAGTGCCAAATACGTTTTATCACAAAAAGACACTGAGAAAGATAACTTTTATTACCATGCAGCTCTCTAACAGGTCCATCAATTATAATTTTTGAATATTGTTGAGTGATAGATCACCATCTATGAGGGAAAACCTCTGTGGCATTTTTATTGTGAATTTACGATCATGAATGATTAAGCATGAGGAATGCTCTAGGGTTTACCTCCTGCCTGTAGTTTCCCACACTGCACTTGAATCCTGCACTGGAAATTAACCACTGAGCTAGTTCCTAGCACCTTGCTCCACCTTCTTCTGTTGCTCAAGGGACAAAAAAAAAAAAAAAAAATTAGTAATGCTGTATGAGGACAGGCTGATGTGTTTCCAGTGTAAAGGAGCTCTGAAGTCATTTCCAACCGGTGTATGCAGCTTCCACTCCTCATATTAGACGGCTCCCCCAGGTGCAACTGCCTTAGCACATACAGCTCCTCAGGGCCTGCTCTTTTTGCTTTATCTTAAAGCAGCAGTGCCGAACTGCTTTGAATTTTGCTTGGATGGATTCGAATCCAGACTGAGCCAAAAATTACGAGGGTGGAAAACAGTTTAAAATTTTTTCTTGTTTCCACTATATCTTTCTTCTTCTACTTCATATATTGGGAATATGTTGCTCTGACAGCAACCAATAATGAGTCTATCATGAAAGTAATGCAGCCAGTAGCTCTTTTCCATGTCTCTCCTCAAGACAGAATTCAAGATAGGGGTTTTATTACCAGACTTTACTACCTGACTAGGCCATTTTGTGATCTTGAAGAGAACCCTAGCACTGACAAGCTAAAGCAATGTGGTGCTTTTTTAGTGCCTGAAATTCACTCACGGAAGAGATCAGCATCCCTTTACACCTCTGCTGCCTGAGACTGAGGCATTTGGACAAACCCATACCATTGGAGAAGCTTCATTTATTGCTTTGTTTGAAAACAGAGTTTTCCTCCTCTGGTTGTACATGCAGCTGCTGCTGTATTTCAGATTCACCTGTTCTCTGACTTTTACATAACACATTAATCCCAGAAACTACTTGTGCCATTGCAAAGCATGTTCAGTGTGTCATCTTGGGCAGACTCTGCAGTAGGTGCAGAGATGACCTTACCTCACCTTTTAGGTGTGTACACCAAGGCCACTCTCCAAAGCACTCACTCTGTGAGCACTGACTGTGAACTAAGGAGCCTTCACCAAACATGGATACTGTGGGCAGTGTACCCTACACCCATCCAAGGGGAGCATGCTGGCACCATTCCCAGAGACAGTGTAATGCGTACAGATACAATGACTCCAGCATTTCCAGGAAAACATTTCCCATACTTCTTGAACACTTAACACATTCCTTCCTGCATCTGTTACATGGAATACCTGCAAATATTATACTGTGCTTGGGTAACCTGGTTTTTTTGTGTTTCCTAAAATTAAAATGCTAATTATTTTTCCAGCCTAGAATCTGAAGGCAGCTACACAAATATTAAAGCATTTTTGATGAAACTAGGAGTTCCTAGCTAGGATGGGCCGGAGTAGGGGGAAAAGATTTTCTCCATGACATCAGAATGATTGAAAAAAAAAGAAGTCATTATTCCGTTAACCCCATGAAAACTATAAGGAGAAATTGCCTGCTCAGGTGAGCAAGAAAAGGATAGACTTGTGGAATGACTCCTCTCATAGCTACAGTGCATAGTTCCCAGTTTAGACTTTCATCTGAAACTTGGATTTTGACAGCCTTGCTACAGGCAATAGCCTGCTTTTATTAAATGGTTTCGCCAGTTGTCAAAACAGGAATTGAGGTATCAGTGTTTCAGGATGACTAAAACACATGAAAGGCAGAGAAAATCTGTCAGGTACAAAAGCAAATTGCTCATTTGGAAATTCTGCCTTTATTGTTATCAAGTTGAAAGGAAAATGACAAGGACTTGTAATTATGTGTCTGTGTATGTAGAAAAAACATTATATATATATATATATATGTATGTGTGTGTGTATACATGTATGTGTGTGTATGTATATGTGTATATAAAGTCATTCTGTACACCTTCCAAAAAGAGCCAATGAGTAAGCAGCACCCAGGACTCCTTAACCAAAGATATTTTTATGGAAGAGAAATAGCAAAGAAGGCTCTTTCCAGTTTCAGAGCTGCTGAGAGTGCCGTATGGGAATCCTTATTGTCCTGAGAACCCTCAATTAAAGAGTGCATTACAATAATAAGTAACAGCTGCATGGGAGGTGGGAGTGTTGGATCAGGAAAGCAGAGAGGAAAGTTTTCATCATTTCTGGCAATGCTGACTGCACCAAGAGAAGGCTATAGCACTGTTCCTAGATGCTGGAAGGACTGCAGTGGGAGGATGCTTGCTCTTGTAATTAAAGAGGTATAGCAGAGGGAATGTTTCCATCATCTCCTCATGGAGTAACGTTGCCTTTGGAAGACATATGGTTGCCAGGAACCAGGGCTCCACCAATATAAACCCTTCCCCTTCCCAGCATGGCTCAGCATTAGGAGCGGCATAGTTGAGTACTCAGAGTATTAAAGACCAAAAACAAAAAAAAAAAGTTCACCTGGGATATGATCCAAAGTACATGGAAGTTAATGGACAAAATCCCACTGATTCCAATGAGATTTTGGTTAGATAGCAATGCACTTAGACAAGATTTTTTTTTTTAATTCTTTAACTGCAGAATTTTCCATTTGCAACAACAAAAGATACATCAAGGACCTATGCAGAGGTGAAGCAGTTAGCTTTTTAGTACAAAGACACTAACATGAAGAGAACAGTTTGATTTTCTACAGTTTACGTTCACCCAGGTAACAAGCTCATGGAGAAAACACGTGAATCTTGTAACAGTGATCTCTTTAGTTGACAAGGGAGCCATCAAATGACTTAAAAACGCAGAATTCTTGTCAAAGGAAGTAGAGAAACTCCCACGAGGCAAAGGGTGGGGGAGCAGGAAAGGATTGCTGAGGTACAGACACTTAAAAGCAGAATGAGAGGTCAATGAGTAGACAGGAAGATGAGAGTAGAAAAATTCATTATTTGATCATGAAAAAAGAGAACAGAAAGGAAATTCTACAGAAATAAAAATGCATTTGACATGCTTAGAGGAAAAGAAGGCAAAGATGCCATGGAAAGTTTTCCACGCATATAGTTAAACTGTATAGGAGAGGAAAGAGGAGAGAAAACAATGTAGGCTGAAGCAGCTGATCAACACTACCATCAGACCAGCGAGGAGATTACTGAAGCTGGCAACACAATTAGCAGGGAAAACACCTCTAGATGAGGTGCTATGGATAAAATGGTAAGAAGGCTTTATAATATCAAAGCAAAACCTGTGATGATAAATGAGAACATGGGATGAGTCATTATACTCAAAGCTGCTTTTAGATTTCCTCTTACTAAAAGGAGAGATTATTGTACCAGAAGTTACACTCAAAAGTTCTGGTGCTAACACTAACTGGAAGTCTTGCTGTGCAGTGAGATTGTGCACTGGTTTATCACAGACATTAATTATTTCTGTAACACTTTTTCTTCCTCAGAAACGAAGGGTACAAGACTGAACCTTGAGCCAAAACTGGTGACGTATCTTCCAGAACAGGAGTCCATTGTTGGATCTATTCTAAGTGTTTTAAGATACACAGCTTACAGTACATACTAGTTTCACCTGTTCTTCACTTGATTTTTTTGGTGGGTAAGAGTTGCACTACTCAGCTTACTTAAGGGAAGTACAAGAATGCATCTAGTTTCAAGAAAGCAGCTAGTAATATTTCAGCAGGATTTCCTGAGGTTAACTCAAAACTAGGCACTATTTTGCCCAACTTGTTTTATACCTTTGTAAATACCAAACAGTAGATTGAACTGTCAACAGAAATGAAGCAGTATTTAAGCGTCTAACACCTCAATTCCTTAGAGCTATGAGCTGTGTCTACAATAACTGTACCAACCAACCCACCAGCACAACACTGACAAATGCAAACAGAAGATCCCTCCACAGCCATCTCTCCATTCGGTGCTGAGAAAGGAAGTTCTCATCAGATCACAGTTACCGGGCCATTGCAGAAGACCTATCTAATACTACAGTCTTTTCTTAAACTTTCTGGGTCTCTGAATGGGAAAAGGGGATGAAGAAGGATTGTATTTCACATATTGTCTTCAGGATTATTTTATATTTGTGTGAGCTGAGAATTTCTTTAGGTAGCAAGAAGCAAACACATGACTGACTGCTGCTTTTACACAGTGAAAGAAAATCTGTTATAAAAGGCTGCCAAGTCAGAATAGATGCCCAAATGGAACTGACTACCAGGAGGTAGAGAGTAATGTTATGGTGTATTGAGGCTACATTCTCGTTTGTTTTTCAGTCCTCTCTCTTGGTCGCTTTGAAACTCACCTGTTTGTAATCACTTTTTGGTTTTGACCAGTGATCATAACCCTGTTCCAAAACTTAACATACAGGTAGTCCCCTAGAGCAGGCCAGGTTTATTCTCTTTCTGCTAACCCTTGTCTACTTGCCATTTTCAAAGAAACACTCCTGAATGGCATAGAAAGAGCACCATAGCCAATGAAAGCAAAATTTCAGTAGCTGAACTACCCAGCATTTACCAAGAGGTCAGACTGCACACAGGCCAGTTAACAGGCCAGTTACCTGGCCAGTTAACACACTGTATGCACACTTTAACTATTTCACAGCATCATGTTTGCATACACATCCCTTTGCTGAGGAATAAGAACACAAATATCCTATCTCAGTAATATCTCACAAAGACTCCAATGGTGACAATGATTCAAAGAAAGTTTAATGGATCCATAATTGAAATGACAGTGGATATACAACCAGAACATCTGAAATGTGGACTCGTAACTCTGTCCTTCTAAAAAGGAAGAGTACTGCATATTAAACCATCTATTTTCAACTTGTTTTCCAGGTGTATTGCAAGTAGTAGGATGCATTGCAATTGTCCAATATGAAGGTGACAAATAGGTGAATCACCAATGCCAGACCTGCATCCAAGCGATAAGTGTAGCTAAGAGAGTGAAGCTGGTATTTTGGCTACTCCTGTATCCTGGGAATAAAGAAAAAAATCACTCATATGCGTTTATAGCACCCTTTCCTATTCCATCTCTAATGGAGTGCTGATGTACCCAGAAACACTTCTCAACTATAGACCTCCTTTGTTTTATTATCAGCTGTTCTAATGGAAAATTAAAAGCAGCATAAGAGCAGCTAATCTCTCACAAATGAACGAAAACAAAAATCAGCATGCATTTATTTCAGCCAGGAGGCAGCAACACTTGCATGAGTTCTTACAAAATTTTGTAGCATGTCTTCAAGCTTCCCTGGACAAAGAGCTAGGTCACTGAAGCTCGAGGAGAAGAGGATTTTTTAGACAACAAATAGGTGACAAAGTCATCATTAAACACAGGTTTACATCACAAGTAATATGATAAAAGTTTCCACTGTCAGCCTCCAAGGGACTTTATTGTGTGAATGGGAAAGAAAGACAGACTTAAGGATTTTTAGATTATGTAAATCACAAAGGAACGTGATTTGTTCTAGTGCATTTATTAAATGGTCTACTTGCTTGATTTGAAGCTTAGCCTAAAAGGGCCCCTCCTCTTTTATCAACACAATGCAAAGATTTAATCCTGAAGTGATGTATCCTTTTCTATGGAAGTTTTATAGCCTCCCACCTGCAGGCTCCCTTGTATATAACAGAGCCATAACACAATAAGGTAGACTGGGGAAAACCGCTGCTTCCAACTAAAACCCCAAAACCATCCAGTAGACATTGCAGCAGCTAATACTTAAATTGTACATGCCCACTGCAAGAATCTGCCTCCCTAAAAGCTTTAGAAAAAGTAGTAACTGGACCAATGTCAGCTCAACAAATTCAGTCTTCAATCTGTTCCTTTATCTGCCTGCTCATTCTTACATTAACCTGCATTTAACTTCTGGCTCCAGGTTTATCATTTATTTATCCATCCTGAGAACAAATAATCTCATTCTAAAATTGGTTCCTTGAAAACCCTAACCATATTGTTTCTATTATTATTCATGATGGTTTAGAAACAGAGGCAGGTAACTCACAATTTTAAAGTCTCCTTCTATTATTTACAGAGTGTATAAAAGAAATCTTCAGCCTTTAGTAGTTTTGTTATTTTCATTAAGTCTTCCTACATTTGATTCTTTAAGAAACTAATGTCCATCACAGAACAATTGACCTAAATAAAAATTAAGGTTCTGTATGGAAAAAGTGGTGAAGGTTTGAGATGGCAGATCATAAATTACCTGTTTTAATAAAATAGAGGGTATATGTAACAAAAATCTTTAATGCCCTCATACAATACTCCCCAAAACTCTATTGCTTCTCCTTAAACAAACTCGACACACAAAAAGAGACCACAGAAGATTATTTTTATGTTATGAAGTGTACTCAACATTACTAGGTAGAGACACTACAGAATTTTCCTAATGGTCAGGATCTCAAAAAAATTGCCATCGCAGCTGATACTAATTGGTGTCCTTACTGGCAGCCTGAGCAAAGAGACCATGGCTTAGTCAAGCATAGCTACTAATCCTTGTCCCTGGAGAAAGTCTCTCTGGGTCAGTGTTGCTATATATCAATTGAACTACATGGGCAGGCTTGCATTACCACTGCCTGGTTTATGTCTGTACTTCCAGCATGTTTCTGTCTTTCACGTATTTTTTTAAAAACATCTGTGTACTCCATTAAAAATGAAGGTGTGCCTTAGTCACCTAAGTTGTACTGAAAGAGAAAGAGAGCAGGAATTTTTGAGAGCACAATGTTTAGAAACATTAAATACTACTGTGTATACTGTAAAAAGCAACCAAACACTTTGCTGCAAATCAGGAGAAGCCAAAGACTAGATTAGTGTGATGCAATAAATCAGAGATGACAGACAGGCATGGGAAGAAGACTCTCCACTGGCTGACTGGGAGATACCAGTCAAGTTACTGAAGTTTAATTCAGTCAAAAGATCTGCAAAGCCCTGTTATCCTTTATGTCCCTGAAACTGTAATTTAAGTAGAAACAGATGAGCCGCAAGGATGCAAATTACGTTGTCTTTCAAACACTGAGATGTCATCCACAGGAGATTGCACAACTCTGTCAGTAAACTGCTTTGTAATCTAATCCAGAGCACCTTTATGGATTTCTTCCACAACTTCTTCTAATTCCAGATAAAGACAGCCATCTTAAAAACATTATAATCCTCCATTCTATACCAAATACGGCCTACTAAAATAAATCTGTTTGAGAGAGCTGGAAAAAATAGTCCAGGCTTTGCTAACTCATAGTGATCAGATGCTGTTTGAGACTTTAAAATATATTGACAAAGGTTCTACCAAAATAATCTCACCTCTGACTAGCAAGAGCTGTAACATTAACCTCCTGAGCCTCTGTTGACATTCACCAGCTAGGAAGGGGATGCTGTGCCAAAGCAGCTGAGACAGTATAAAGCCCCACATCATCCCTATATCCTGCAGGCAAGTCTCACACTCCAAGGCCAACCCTAATTTCTATGCCCAAGTTTAAAACAATTGATAAAACATTTACTTAATACAGTGAGAAATGTTCTAATAAGACCATTCTGCTTCTCATTATCTAAAAATATTTAATGATGGCATCCCAATTATCTAAGATATGCAATGGATTCTACAAGGAATTTTAGATAATTGCTTTTTCAGTTGTCCTTTTTCTCCACCAGCCCCATCTATTAGAGTTCCTTTAAGCATAATTTTTATTATTTGCCAAAAAGTGAAAAGAATTTCTTGATTAGACAGCTTTCAACTACATTAAGCTTCCATAGTTTAGCACATAACTTTTAATAACAAAAATGTTGCATCTCTAAATGATGTGTGTATTTAGCCTTCTCAGGCTTTGATAGAGGGCTTCGATATTCTTGATTTGGGGTTTGTTTTTATTTTGTTTGTTTTTTTCTTTTTTTAAACAACGCTTGCTCCATCTAGTGGCATTTTCTCAAGGCAGGAAAAAAAAAAAAACAGCCCACACAATGACAGTAACTATAAAATGCAACATGTAGGAACAGAAATCTCAGATTAAAATCAGGAATGTTTCCATTCAGATAATTTGGCCTCTTCCCTAGCTTTTCCCTTTAACAACTACACAGAAAGAAGTAAAAAACATATGACAACTTTTTATTCTTACCACAAGATAAAAAGATAAACTACTATGGGGTAAAAATTCACTGTAGCTTTTTGTATTCCATTATTAGCAAATACATGAAAACAAATGCTTCACTTTTTAGCTCTATGAAGATTATCATAGCCACCTTTAACATACTGATTAGCATCCTAAAATAATCTACTCATCAACAAAATGCCTTACCTTGCTGACCCGTGCAGCTCTAATTGGCTGGTGGTGTCTATTTAGCTGGGCCTATTACCTGATAGCACTATTTCAGGTACACAAGGGAGAGGTTATTCTTAAACTAATTACACTGACTTCATGATGAGCAAAACCTTTTCTGGCACAACTTTGTCTCACAACAGTCTCTTGGTAAGCAGCTGCCAGAAGACCTGTAAATTATTTTTTGATGGCAATAACTGAAGTGTTAATGGCTGGAGATTACTGGTTTAGCAATCTTTTTCTTTATTTTTTTAAAAAAGTATCTTCCATATTAGTTACAAGATGTCCTTTTTTTTCCCCATATGATAAAAGTAGTCATTCTTACAAAAAAAATTATCATCTGCTGAGGGCACAGCCAATTATTTTTTTATATATTTTCTGTGACAGGCCGCTCTGAAGAAACAAAGGATTCGTATTAGCGTACCTGTACTCTTTTGAGTCCGTTGATTCTCTCTCACCTTCTCTGCTTGAAAACCTGGAGAAGTATTGCCCACAATTTTGAACTTGAAGTCAGGCATTCCATGTTACGTATTTTGGCAAATTGGATGAGTCACTAAATTTCTCCATATCTGTTTTCCCATCTCTAATATGCACTTGTCATTGTAGAAATTAATGTTTGAAGAACTATTGAAACTGAATGATAGCAAGACCTCCAGTTTTCCTCAAGTAAGCCAGGATGCAAGTACACCTAAGTCAAAGCTTTAAAAAATTTGAGAAAGGCTAACTACTCCATATAAAAACGGGCTTTGATTTAAGTTGGTTTCAAAAAATGCCATTTTAATTTCATTTGTTCGTAATGCCATTTTAATTTCACTTGTTCATAGAATAGATTAAGTGAAAATGAAGACTTCTCAGTTGAATAAACACACTTAGGAGGAAGGTGGCTGTACGATATCATAAACAATATACCATTTTACAGACATGTTCATGTCCCTCCCTGACCACTCTACATGAAAGCAAAATGTGCCTTTCTGTATGTATGCTATGTGGTGCTCACTGAGTTGAGGAGAAACAAGAACTCCAAACATACATTTCAGTGAATGCCTGACCAGCCGGCTCAGTTCAAGTGAGTGCCATTTTTCTGCAATTACAAAATATAGTCTTCAATTAGAAATTATATCCTTAAATGCCATTTACCAGGTGCCGATTCTAACAATTCACAGTGTAATATTCTGCCCCATTGAGTACCGTGACACTTGTTAAAGCAAATGATTTAAAAGCGTAGCTACCTTTTTAATCCAAGTTTAGTTACTCTTAGCTTATTGAGCCAAAAACGTTATGCTTGATTGCCTTGGGGATGTCACACTCCAAGTACATTCACAGATTACTAGAAATTCTAGTATGCTGCAACCACTACAGGCAGTGACAGTCCTTCATTTACCATCTGTAACTACTGCAAATTTGTTTTCAAACCCTCACACTTTTTGTTTTACTAGCTAACGGAATAACTTAGAAACACAGTGATACAAAAAGAGAGAGAACAGTCAGAAGATTGCAACCAGGACTATTCCTCACGTCTGCAGCTAAATTGAAAAAAATATTGTTTGAGCCTTAACACAATTTCTCCTTCCTTCTCCTTTGATGGCAGAAAAGGAAGTGTTAAGCTGAAAAAGGCAATATTTTAAATCAAAACAAAGGAAACAAACCTTGAAAATCTACACATAAAAAGGTGTCCCTTCCAGTCACAAAATGGTAGCAGAACCAATATATGAGGTGTGAATTCAGATATTCCCTTTGCCTGGTGATAAGAAGACTGTGTTTTAAGCAGCTGTAAGATGGGGCAACGTCCCAAATAGCCAGCTACAACACATAGCATCTCTGCTGGAGCTAGCATGAATACCTATGCCTTAGTGGAAAAACTGAAACCTGAACATCCTCCTTGTCAATGAAATAGAGAATGGATGCAAGCAGACAAACACATTTCCCTCCATTGCAATGAACACTTTATGTAACATGAAACATTTGAGAAGGACAGCAAGAGATACCCCACAAAATGTTGCATGGTTCAGTATTTGGGACAGTCTTCTAAGATGCAGGATTTTGGTTTCCCATCTTTGTTCAAATTAGGAGATAGACAACTCTAAAGAAATTGGGGACAGTATGCTTCTCAAATATATAGCAGCCATCTCCTGTATATTGCCAAATTTCTATCAAATACACTGGATTGGTGTGGGGTATATCACTGTTTTGAGGTGGGTTTTTTTTCATTTGAAGTATCTGCGAACTGGCTTAAAACTACGCTTTTGGCAAACTAGCAATCCACCTTTCTAAGAGTGATACTATAAAGCTTTGATGTGTACAACTAAGCAATTCTATTGGTTTGAAAAGCACTTAAACGAAGTATCTGGTTTTAATTGCTCAGTGAGGTGCTATTCAAAGAACATTTTGGGAGCTGCAAGTGACCAAATAAGGACATTTGTCTACTTTTCTGCCTAACTATATTTTTAAACAGCAAAGAGGATGTGTTTGTGAACTGCAAACAAACCGAACAGAAGAAATTAATGGATTAAGGGGATTAAGCTGCATAGGAACTTGTGCAAGTGCATGCCAAAAAATTGGAAACCAAAACATTGCAGCTTTTGATGTATATTTTTAGTTTGGGGCGGTTTTTACCTCATTGAAGCAAGTTAAGAAAAAAAGCCACTTTCTACCTAAGGTAAATTAAAATCTGCTTTATCTGGCCTTTAGATATCTTTGGTTATTAAAACCATCCTCCCAGAAGATAATGGAGGTGTAAAGCTCTCTGTCCTCAATCATTGCTAGATTTACCATAGATTAACCATCCTTCACATCTTTATGAGCGTGTTTTGTACAAAGTTAAACAATGCTGAAATCAGCCTAACACTTCACAGTTTCTGTGTGGCTGTCCAGCAGCCCAGTTAGCCAGCATTTACACTAGAACATTTTGACTGGATTAATTGATCAGGCCAAACTGCAAAAGGCTCAGCCATTAGGAGCAAGAGTAGTAGGGGTAGCTGGAGCCTTCAAACTGAATAGGTGACGTCTCATTAAGTCTGTAAAGAGATGAATGTTCTCTTACACCCATCTCAAAGAATTACATCGTATTTCCACATTTAGTCCCAGCAGGCACCAAACCAATACAATTCTACTTTGCATTGCTATGTACCAGAGTATACAAAGGATTGTTGTATACAACAGGTATATCTGAAGCAATTTTAAAATGGAAAAATGCTGCCACCAAGAGAATTAAACCTGAAGTCTGTTCCTGTCTCTCAGGCAAATCTCCTAAAGAATTTTTTTTTTCAGGCAAGAGTGGCGATTCTCTTCCAAATTCCCAGCATCTTGAGCTGCGCATAGCCTTCCCATTAACTTTCAGCCTAAACTTTCATTGTATTCCTATACCTACCAAAAAAAATTGTACGTAACCCTGATTACTACCTCATTTGCTTCATTAAGTATGAACACAATTATTCCATCCTTAGCTGAAAAAGACATTTCTACCTTTTTCCAGTTACAACAGCTTGCAGTTTCTAAATCCAGCTGCCTGGAAAATGGCTGTCTCATGTTCACACTTGCATGTCAGCACACCTCTGCATGCACGAAGGCAGACTTCTCCTCAATTCAGGATCCATTATTCAATTACCTTCTCATGGCTCCCAGCTACACTCTTGGTTTTCTGCCTGCATATAACCCCCAACCTGTTGTGATAAAAATCACTCCTGTCTCAGAAAATAAGAGTCTTTCATTATCAATGTATTTTTAAACTTTATCTTAACACTTTTTCTCCTCTTTGCTTTCACTGTGGCTATCTTTTCTATTCTGGCCTCATGGCTGAAAGATTTCATTTATCCACTGAACAGTGTTTTTCTACCATTTATCTGTAATTCATGCCATGTTATCAACTTGATTGTTTCTTCCCACACACACCCCGACCATTTAAACGTACTAGGCTGTTTTAATTTCACATATCTTAAAGCATTAAGAAGTTCATAATCATTTTTCTGCTAAAAAAAGGCCAAAAACCCAAACCAAACCAAAAACAAACAAAACAAAACAAAACAAAAAAACAAAAACCAAACCAAACAAACAAAAAAACCCAACCAAAAAAAACCCCCTACCTCTCTATTTTAGCTTCTGTCTCTCTTTTTTAAGTTACATTTGACAGATGACCGATATAAGCTCTGGGACTGTATTAAAACAAAGTAACTCTACCGAGTGGCTTACCCGGCGGTTCAATGGTGTCAGCAAGCCGATGCAAGAGAAACTGGGAAATCACCATTAGTCTCTGAGTTACCATTCATCTAGACAGAAGTATCATAAATAGTATTTTTCTTAACCTGTCAGAAATGAGACCAAAGTCTTTCACATGTGATATCAGCTGAATCACAAAGCTCAAGGAGGTACCATATTTTTAGCAGAGACTCATAGCTGCACTGAGGGGATTGATATAAACACAGGCTTTTAAAGAAACATCTCTCAACCTTTCTCTTGGATCTTTGTAATTATTAACAGAAGTTAGCACAAATAAGGACAGGTCAACAGATTATCCAGATTTCAGAAGGACCTCTGGTCCAAGCTCTGCACAGGATGTGTAAAAGACATACAGCCTTTTGATTGCAAGATGCAATATTTTGTTATCATGGATCGAACAAGAAGACAAAAGAAGCGGAATAAAATGTCAATTTTTTAAATAGTAGAAGGTTAACAGTGCACTGCCCTCATGACTCATATGACATCCTATGATTTTCAGGTACCTGGAAGCAGAGACACATGAGATTTCTTTGAAACTGCAGATGCGAAAAAGGAATTCAGATTCATCACAAAAAGATGCCATGAGGAACTTCAGGGATAGCCTTACCCAAGTAAGGTGAATGGGCAGAAGGACGGCAATGGAAATTCACTACTGACATATACAAACTATGAAAACTAGAGGTAAAAAACCAAACTATTCATATACCTTATCAACTCATAAAGAGCACCTTACCATCTCTGTGGGGAGCATACTGAAAACTTTTCTTCTGCGTTCCAGCTGCAATCAAAAAAAAAAAAGCTAAATGTGATGTTAGTCTACATGGAGTGACACTGTAATAAAGCATATTATGCTCTCACAATGGCTCACAAAGCTGTTTAAAATAAATACTTTTAAAACATGACCTGTAATTAGTTTTTGAATGTTATTGACACAGCATGTTATGAAGGACAAGAAATTAAACACTAATGAAATGAATGAAAAAGGATTAGATATTCATTTGAACATCACAAATAAAGAGTGCTGTAAATGTAGGCCTTCTGCCAAGCACTTGCTGGCAGCAACAAGGATTAGAGTCAGCTTTGAGGGGTCCTTATTAAATTATGTAAGTAACAGTAGGTAAAGCCACCACCACAGAAAATGGGATGTTTCCAGTGTGTAAATTACACACTAGACAGTGTAATGTGGGAGGCAGCGCTTCCCCACTCAATGACAGAGTTAAGGAGATTCACACATAAAAGAAAGAAAACACAAAAAAAGAAGATTTTATTTTTAAGAGGAAGAGAATGAACACAATATATTGATTTGAACAAACCAATTTGTCCACAGAGGGCAAAACTCCCATCCCAGAACATATTTCCCAGTTCCTGCAAATGTGCCTGACTGTGGGTAGGCAAGCCAGGGTTACTTTTTTTGCCAGGTTGCCCCACCACATTATTTTCACCCTTCTGTTCTCCCAGCTCCAGGTGTTGTGCCTCTACTGGACCAACTTTCACAGAAATTGTTTTAGTGTTTCAGTTCAGGAGTGCAACAGCTTTGAGTACTCACAGGCATCTTCCTTATCTCAAAAGAAGGAATCGCAATTTATTACTTTCTTTCCTAAAAAATATACAGACACACACACACACACAAGAGCATACGCTGAAATGACCTCTCAAAAACTGCCTTTGCATGCATTTTCTTCATCCCAAGGCTTCTCAGTTAAGGAGAATGGGTAGACAAGACAGCTTTCCACAATATAATTTAAAAAGCAAAAAAGCTGTTGTCACAAAACCCGCCTTCACTATATTTAGCAGCAAAATCCTTCCCTCCCCAAGATCTCAAGTCATAAGTATAAATTACACCTGCAAAGATAGGTTCACTGGTTTGTTCCACTGGTGCCAATTGCTTGCCATCAGGGGCCTCTTCTCTTAATGGGCCTTCATTCCTCTTCTCACAAAACAGCTAATATCTTCCTTTGGACTGGTTAATATAACTAATCAGATTTTGGAAAGAATATTAATATATTTCACTCTTTAAAACCTAAGCCAATCTCTAACCAAAGCAGATGGCTGGGTTTTGGCTGAGGCAGGTGCCAGAGCTGTGCGCTGGAAGATGCACTGCAACAGCTGGACACCTCTGTGCTAAGATGCAAAGAAATGACCACGAGGTATCTTAAAAAAAACTCAGTAAAGAGAAAGCAAAGCAGTTGCACCTACATGAAACATCTAGAAACTGCAGCAAACAATAGCAAGAGGTTACAGCAACAAAATTTCTAACTTACACTCATGCTCCACATAAGAAAGGAGATAACTTGTATTTCTGTTAAATGTCATCAGGAGGAAGACTAGCATAACATCTCACTTCTGTCTGCATTCTTCCCTGCTCCTGACCTCTGAGCATGGCTGCTGACACCCAGAGAATCAAGGCAGCACATCAAATACACCTGCAAGGCAAGGGCTGTAAGGAGAGGATGACCTTTCCCAAACAACGGACTACGAACTAATTTCTGTTTGCAGAAGTTTCCAAAGCACAGCCCCGCACACAACACCTTTGTAACAAAAGTCACAGAATTGGTCAAGCCTTTCCTGCACGAGGTGTTTGATGGGATCTCTGCGTGAATATGCTTATCCAGCTGTTGTCAAAAAATCTCTCATATATCCATGCCTTTCCATATTCTTCAGGTAAGAGGACAGCTTACAGCAAAATTTACCTCATACTGTATGTTTTCCACTGGGATACTATTTATTGAAAAACAGCTTCATTAGTCTTTAATAGAACAAAATTTACTCAAGTTCGAATATTTCATTTATGATATAAAGAAAGTTTAAATATGACTTGTACAAAACAAAAGCAATCCTGTTTTTGTAAAATACTAACAATGCATTGAAATGCTAAAATACAGGTCAGGCATTGAGTACAGATTATACATTCCTAGCATTCCTGAAAACATGTGGAATGCTCTTCTGTAAAATGAAGCACTCAGAGAAGCACAAGCATGAAAACTGGCACCAGACACAAGCACTGCAGTTGCAAGTTCCAGAAAGAAAAGTCACATGCAGCATGAACAGAAACGAGGATTCATAAGAAAACCAGATGCTGCAAGAAAAATAATAGGAAAATAAGAATAATACAGAGTTCAGGAAATACGTATCTATGAATAGACAGATAAAAATACATATATACATATATCTTTAATGCTGACAGAAAATGTAATACATAATTCTGCTGTTTGTTTCAATATTTATTTGACAACTGCTGTAAATTGGGACCTATTAGATTACAGTAGGGTATGAAATTTGTCTCCCTGTAATGTTTCCCAAGAGTTACATATAGCATGAAAGTAGAAATCAATCTATATCGCAACTACTACAGTACTAAATATCAATTAGGTTTTCTATCACAACTGCAAATATTTATTGGCCAAAGTTCATGTAAGATATATTTGGGAAGAAATGAGAAGTTGTACAGATGTTTCTGTTTCTCAAGAAACGATACCATAGTGGGAGTCAGCAGTTGGGAGAGGGGGAGAGAGGGAGGGAGGCAGAAACAGAGAAATTGATGAGGCAAAAAATTACTAAGAGGGAGAAGAAAAGAAAAAAAAAATATGTTGAGGCCCTGATCCAGACAAACGTGGATTACTCTGCTGGCATCTCAGTCATTTTAAAAGCTGTTTTGGTTCAAGTGGTTTTCACATAAACTACATAATTTGATTAAATGGTTTTTTTTAAAAAAAAAAGAAGTAGAAGAAAGTGGAACCTTTTACACTCTTGATTTGCACCACTCTAACAAAATTACAATTAGTCCTGAGATGGTGAGCAAACCAGTTTTCACATTAAGAGTTACACTTGTTCTATAACAGACAAAGGTTTAAAGAATATTGGACATAGATCCAAGCTTAGTACTTCATAATTGTAACTCTTTTGTCTCTTACCAGAAAACATTATTATAAAAAATATCTATTTGAATGTAATTAGTCGTGAACAGCTCATATAAGGTACGTTTTGAAGTTTTGATGAATAAACATGCAACACAATTAAAACCGATTTGGCAAACAGATTGTCAGAGACTAATTGTGTCACCAGAGACAACAGTTATCAAAAAAATCACCAGTATTTCATAGAATAAATATTTAGTTTTATCTGAAACATTTCTGCTTTAATTTTCTAGTTGAAGTTTAAAAAAAAAAAAAATTTCCTTTTGTTATTTTACAGTGTGACTTATCCTCGCACATAAACTTTAAAACATGGCTGAAAACGCATCAGGTCTGACAAACCAACATAGTTGGCAATCTTTTACAGGTACACACAGCTCTAAGCATCAAAAGAACATAACAAAATATTTAATTCATCTACAGCATGTTTGCAGATTTATATTTCTAAAGTCAGCTCACAGTTCTCTCCTAATTTTACATTATTCTCTTAAATTCCAACATAAATACAGATCTAGAAATTTAATTGGATTATTTCAATAGTGAATTTTATCTCTTGAGCAGTTCCAGTAGTTTCAGTGAACTTGAACTTCATAAGGAGGGAAATAACCTTCCAGATAGTTCATGAAGTCACACTCAAGATTTTTTTTTTTCCATCAGCTGTTTTAAAATTGATAGATTCTCACCACTGCTTCTTTGAACAAATTTCAAGTCTTTCTTTATGCAACTGTTTTAGATTAAAGCTTGAAACACAGAAATTAGGCCATGGCACTGGAAAGCAGATTTCACAGGTGGATTTCTTTGCCTCAATAATACTGGTCATGATAATACTTTAATAATATATGAAAATGTTCCTAGCAATCCATGCATTTTTTAGAAAATAGATATTAAACATATTATTTAAACAAGCTCATTTGTTGAAGACTGAAATATAGCAAGAGCATCCTGTTGTTGTATAGCCCTGTTTTGGCCCTAAATCCACTCGTTGTTTAAGAGATGTCCAGCTTTAAAAACAAAATTAGTGCCAAGAACTTTAATGAAATTATGTTCTAAAAAAAGCAAGGTTTCAGTTAGACAGGGGTCTCTAACTGCATTTTTCCTAGATAGTGTAACAGACTTGCCAACAATAGAAGTGAAGAACCTTACAGCAAGCTAACACAGAAAAACATAAAAATGTTCAAGAACAGGATAGGCTTGGGATCTGAATGTCAAAATGCACTCTCTAGCCATTTTCACATGATATTAAGGAGTTCAGAAAATGTTTTTTAATCCAGATCTGCCTCTATAAATTTGTTTTACTGAGTTTTGTACTATCCCAACTAAAGCAATAGTGCCAACAAAAATCTAAACTCGTTTCAGTATTCCTTTCAAGTTTGTGACCATAGTAACTTCTTGTTCCCAGCAAACATGGAAAAATGGGTTAGTACTCTGACATGAAAACGAGACCAAATACTACTCTGAGCATGCCAGCTGACTTTTTTGTGTTAAGCCTTACATTATAACAGCAACTCACACACCCAGACTGCTCAGGAGTTGCCCATTGCCTTGACCAGAGAGTAACCTCACAACCAGGTTAACTGTTAGAGCATTTTAGCAAGCACTTGCTAGTCAAAAAGTTTAGTTGTCTCCATTTCCATCCTTCTCCAAACATTGAATAGCTTTATTAATTGGGGTGCTGCAATATCAAAATACTGGGGGGAGAATATTATTCAAGAATATTATTCGAGAGAAAAACAGCAGCAATCTCCAGAGAGGAAACAGAGAAACAATTCAGAAGAGAACGTAATTTTATCAAATATTTTATTAAAAGGTTCATTTTTCTTTAAAATGGCTGAGAACTTTTCCCATGGCTTTCAAACCACTGTTTCTAACCATTTATATTTAGAAATCTGGATATGCACTCTTGTTTCTCATTTCAAGAATCACATTGAAGTGCAACATTACAAGGCAAAGTCTCAGGAAGCCGTGCCTAGCACGTTCCCTTCTCTTCTGTAAGAGTTGTTTTTCAATTCTGCAGGTTTCCCCTACAGGGTCAGACAGGCATCTACACAGGGTTTGAGGATGCTTCTTCACAAACCACAGTACAGTGTCATATTCCAGCCAACCGATGAATTCTGAACTACAGGAAAGAAATGACGATTTGCTCAGATGGTGCACCATATCTTCTGATACCTCATCAAGTCCATCTATACAGTCCGGCACTGGTCCGTCGGGGTCAACCAGCACATTCAGAGGCAGCTGAAATATCCCCAAGCTCTGCAGCCCAAAACACCACCACTCTTGTCAACACTAAGGGACTGGAGATTGGCAGTAAAGGGGTTTTGTCTCTGTGCTGGTTTTGAATGGGAGAGAGTTAATTTTTTCCACAGTAGCTTGTATGGGACTACATTTTGGGTTTTTGTTGAAAATAGTGTTGATAATACAGAGATATTTTACCTACTGCTGAGCAGTGCTTAACACAGCTTCAAGGTCTTTTCTGCTTCTCACATGACCCCACAATGAGTAGGCTGGACATGCACAAGAAGTTGGAAGGGGACACAGCCAGGACAGCCCACCAAAACTGACCAAGGGGATATTCCATACCATATGGTGTCATGCTCAGCAATAAAAATCTGGGGGAAGACAGTAAAGAAATGTTCAGTAAAGAAATGTTTTCTAATGCCAAGGCTGAAGCTCCCCTGATGCAGCTTTGAACCATTCCCACGTGCCCTATCACCGGATCCCAGGTAGAAGAGATCAGCACCTCCCTCTCCTCGTTCCCTCCTCAGGAAGCTGTAGAGAGCAATGAGGCCACCCTTCAGCCTCCTTTTCTCCAAATTAGACAAACCCAGTGTCCTCAGCTGTTTGGCATCCATCTGCTGACCATCTGCTGAAGATGGTTCCTTTTCAAGCAGAGAAGAAATGCCAGTGCCAAGCTGGGTCTGGAAGAGTGGGAAGAAAGCCTGTGCTCAAGGGCAGCAGCAGGGTCACCTTTCCCTGGCTGCTTTCCAGGCAGGCAGCGCGCCGCACATGCTGGTGCCC
>VFFE01007234.1:79496-148246 GCA_008921705.1 Burhinus oedicnemus | reverse complement strand
AGCTGCTCAGCTGGAGTGCTGGCACGAGCCAGCTGGGTGAGTCTCGGCGCCCAGATACCAGCAGTGAGGCACAGGTGGTCACAATCCGTCCCTCGGGGACAGCATAATCCATCACCAGATGACAACACGGTCTGTCTCTTGGAGACATCGCAGTCCATCCCTCGGTGACAACAGAACCCACTGCTTGGAGGCTCGGTGACATCAGGACCCATCTCTTGGGGACGTCACAATGGGCCACCCTCACCCACGGCGCTCGCCGCAGCAGCACTGCAGCTCCAGCACATGCGTCTGGGCTTACCATAGCTCCACTGCCCACTCCATCCCCCCATCTCCTGTCTTGTGCTTGGCATTGGTGTTTCACACCGGTCACCAAGGCCTCTCCCGTAACATTGTGGTTGGGGGAGTAGGGTTAAGGAAAAGAAACAGATTGACTTAAGCGCTAGACGGCTTTGGCACATCTTTATCCCAATACTACTTCATGGAAGGACTGTATGTATCACAAGAGGCAAGTATTATGTGATTCCACCTTCAGTAAACATATAAAAGGTGTCTGCAGGGAAATTAAAATCTGCAGTCCTCTAGTTTCATGAAAAATTTCACTGCTAATAGAAAATCTTACACAGAAGTAGAATCTTTTACTGAACATCTGCACCCCCTGCTAACCTTGGCCACATTTACCAAGGATGATCATCATACTCGCCTCATAAATATTTACATGACCTATAAAAATGTTTATAGACTCACTCTCAATTCCAGTATATCTTAGAATACATTCTGCAAAACATCTTAACCCATTTAGTGCCCTGTAGCTTAATGGCAAACAATACCAATTCTTGCCACATATAAAAAATACAGATAAAAAATTATTGAGCACTACAGCTGTGCCTGTCATTAGAAGAGCATAAAGAGTTTTATCCAGGTGATGTCTCTGAAGACATTTTGACAGACAAGAAATGCCCAGACTCATATACTACATTTTAGTTTCATCAGTTGAGAAACAGACCAATTATAACATGGAAATCCTTAGAAAAAAAGAACAGAAGTGAAATAATTCATATAAGTTTTCTAAATACACAGCTAACTGGTGCAACTCCTAGCATGGCTGTGGAAAGCTGACCAACTTCCTTGGCTTTAAAGCTGCAGAGTCAGTTTGTTGGCCCTGAAAAGGTAATATTGCTTTTCTATCGCTAGAATATCACTAATTATAGGTCATCATAGACAGCAGTTTTGCTTCTGGAACCGCTGCCAAGAAACTTGCTTAGTAAACATCAAGTCCTTTGATGCAAACCCTTTGTAGTCCTATATGAATGACCATCAGCAATTTTGAGAGGACAGACTTTAAAAAAAAGACAAAGAAACTAGGGCAGGAAAAAAAGCTTTCAAAGCAGTTTATTGCAAATCAGACAATGATATTTGGAAAAAAGAATGATTTCTGCATTATTACCTTCAAAGTGAATTAACAGAGCATTATAGCAGCACCCAGTGAGGGAAAGCATATGGAAGTCAAGTTTAAGGCTGGCCTGGTATCTTCAAGAGAGACCAGGAGTTTAAATATATAGCTATTAGACAACTTTGCACAGCTGCAGCACTGCTGGACACAATCTGGCTGTTGTGTACTTCATTTTTAAGAACATTTAAGAACAAGGGTATTACTTATATCATAGATAAATTAAAGCTAAATAGTTCATCTACCTGTAATTTCTTTTTTTTTTTTTTTAATTCATAACCATAAGTCACACGGAACAAAAAAGCATTGATTTTAATAGCCACAAAGTGCCTATTCATGCCTCATCAGTAGGATGGAAAGAATAAGGTTAGCCAGTCCTATAATTAACAAGCACAACAATCACCCTGTTTTTTACATTTGTTAGAAGACATATTCCAGATGGGCTCAAAATTAATGAAACACTGGTTAATAAGTGTACATCAATATGCTCTTCTAGTCTAGTTTTTTTCATAATACCTCAGCCTGTTGCTATATTCCTGTATTTTTCACTGAGCTACTGGGATGCATTTGGACTTCTGTACCTGTCAATATCATCTTAAGACTTTTGTCTTTCTGCTGTGAGTATCATCTACAGCTTCAGTTCAGTAATATCTGCTATACACCTTAGGACTCCCAAACAAAAACCTTTTTCTTCAAAACAACAATCATTTGGAGGCATAAAATCTCCTACTGTGTTGGTATAATTTGGAAAGCATCACACAATTACAAATTCCATTTAATGTTTCTCCACTGACTATTTTACTTACATTTTTTTCCTTCATTTTTATTAGCATTTTGAGGCAAAACATGCTAGATAGAATTGCTCTCTCTTTTCCTGCTGATTTGAAAGTGATAAAACATGAAGAAGAGACACCATAAGGAGGGAATGTTAAATTTTCTGTGCTACTGATACTGTCGTTCAGATGTTTATGAAAAATGGCCACCTTTCTGGAAACCTTTGTCCTCAGTTCTCCAGTTTTTAAGGACAAGGAAATAGATAAGGGTAAATGCTGGTGCTGAACCGGCAACTGGTTTGAAGACAACTGAGTGAAGACAAGGATAGGTAAATTATTTTTTATGTCCTTTGAAACAATGTTTAGAAATATACTCAGGTTTGGTCTGAAAGGAAATTATCTGTTTCAGAAATTTCCCTTGATTTTGAAAATAACCTTTCACAACCCTCTAAAATATTCTAAACTGGAGAAATACAGTATAGTCACATTTTCAAAAATACTTCTGAGGCACCCTTATCAGGGCCTGGGCTGTGACAACACTAAGCCTTATGGAGCCAGAGGCTCAGCACCTGAGGTGTGTGTACTTCAGATAGCAGTACAAGTATAGAAATTATACCTAAATAAGTGAGTTTGCACCAGAAATATAAACCAGCCTGTAAGGGTAAATCAGACTGCGAAAGGACTGATTGCAGTATCCAAGGTGGCTTGGCTAGCTTTTGTTTCTTCTACAGTCTGCACTGTAACCGATCTACAGACAAACTGAGGACTTGGGAGCTTTGTTTAGTCTTCATTAGTACCCAAAGCATATCCTAGTCTTATATCTGTGTGCCTAGAGTTTTTGCCTGTTGCACAGTTCGGCATCACAGAGCACAAATACTCGCTAGACTAGACTGCATGCTGCTAAATTAGCAGTGTTGCCAGCACATGGCACTTCAATGTGGCCAAATATCACATGCACCCACACAATTTTATTTTCTTTCATTTGCTTATTTATGCAGGAAAGTACAAAAGGAAAAATTAAATGAAAATTGACTCCAGCTCTGCTGGAAACATAACTGGATTCCTGATTGTCTTGTCAATTCCTGACTGAAAGTACAGTGTTCTTTTTGTGTATTTTAAAAAGAGAACAGCATAACATGATTATGAATGAATACATTGTTTGAGGAGATACGACTGGTTAAGCTGACCTTGTCTACTTGAAAATAACCAGAACTGTGGTTATGGTCCCGCAAACATACTTCCAAGACCTGTCATGGTGTAGAAATAGCAAAGACATTCCTCATTGGGTCTTTATTCTTTTTTGGTTGGTTGGTTGGTTTTTTGTTAGACAACAACTCCACTACAACATAGAATTAAGAGTTTTGTACTTAATCTTGATCTGTGCCATGTCACATACAGGTTGGTAAGTCTGAATAAGAAACATAGAATCACAGAAAACTTTGGGTTGGAAGGGACCTTAGAGATCATCTAGTTCCAAACCCCTGCCATGGGCAGTGACACCTTCCACTAGATCAGGTTGTTCAAAACCCCATCCAGAATCACAGAATCACAGGGGTTGGAAGGGACCTCTGGAGATCATCTAGTCCAACCCCCCTGCCAGAACAGGTTCCCCTAGAGCAGGTTGCAAAGGACAGCATCCAGGCGGGTTTTGAATGTCTCCAGAGTCGGAGACTCCACCACCTCTCTGGGCAGCCTGTTCCAGTGCTCTGCCACCCTCAAAGGAAAGAAGTTCCTCCTCATGTTTAGATGGATCTTGCTGTGTTCAAGTTTGTGCCCATTACCTCTTGTCCTGTCACTGGGCACCACTGAAAAAAGACTGGTGCCATCCTCCTGGCACCCTCCCTTTAAGTATTTATAGGCATTGATGAGATCCTCCCTCAGCCTTCTCCAACCTGGCCTTGAACACTTGCAGGGATTGGGGTATCCACAACCTCTCTGGGCAACCTGTTCCAGTGTCTCACCACCCTGACAGTAAAGAATTTCTTCCTAATATCTAATTTAAATCTACCCTTTTTCAGTGTAAAACCATTAACCCTCATCATATCACTAGACTCCCTGACAAAGAATCCTTCCCCATCTTTCCTGTAGGCCCACTTTAAGGTTGTTATAAGGTCTTACTGGAGCCTTGCTTTTCTCTTCTCTTCTCTTCTCTTCTCTTCTCTTCTCTTCTCTTCTCTTCTCTTCTCTTCTCTTCTCTTCTCTTCTCTTCTCTTCTCTTCTCTTCTCTTCTCTCCTCTCCTCTCCTCTCCTCTCCTCTCCTCTCCTCTCCTCTCCTCTCCTCCTCTCCTTCATAATTTTAAACATAAAGCAGAATTTGCCTGGGTTAGACATGCACCCATAGAAATACATTATACAATCAGCTTTAAAAACAAGAAATCATTTTACCTGCAGCTTGGTTTGCAGCAAAGCAAAGATTCCTTTGAGCAGTTGTTAAGTTTGTATCAGGTAATTTTAAGGCCTATGAAAAGTAATTTTATAGCAAATTAATGAATTAACAACAACTTAGTGTTCACAAGAAACATGACGAGTTTCCTTGTATCCTTTCTGAAGGAAGCAGAAGTACAAACAAGGGATCATTTTATTGTCTGCCTTTCCTCTGTCTCCCTTACCCAAAAGATGTAGGACATCTCTAACATATGATGATAAACAGAAAGGGGAAAGATTTCAGCAACAATTGAAACTTGCCTTCCCTGAAACCGCCACAGGAGCCTGAGTGCCATAGTCCGGCTTTGTTTCTGTAGTCTTGTTCTAAGTTTGCTGTAGGTACACACAATGATGCTACTGGATCTTCTTCTTTTTGCTACAATATGTTGTTAAAGCCTGTTTTGTAGGGTTTCTTCATTTTTTCCCAACAATTTTTCTTGCTGTGGTGTCAGTATATCTTCTAGCTTAATATTTCCCACTAAATGTTTCATCTCTCTTTGGAGCTTTCAGCCTACACAACAGGAACACAGTGAGCTACAGACTTACTTCATTATTTACAAAGCACCTTATGTAGAAATAGTCTGGAAATAGATTTCACAGTTACTTCAGGCTTTCCAGTTTGGTGGTGTTCTTTTTCCTGGCTTGCTTTTTCCCAGGAGATTCTTCCAATCTGTTCTGAAAGGAAACTTTGGACTAATAGCAGGGAAATTGAAATATAAACTAATGCTGAAATTTAGCACTGCTGGGGACTGAAAGCTTGGGGGATCAGCAATAGGAGTAAAGCATTTAGCTCCTAGGTCATTTTTTAGCTTGCAATATCCAAGGCAGCAGCAAGCCTGGAAAAGCTGTAAGTAATGCTTATATTAAAAGCATACAGGTTGCACAGGTAGTTTTCTGACAATCCAGTCGGTGCCCAGTAAAGAATGCCCCTACCATAACTGAAACGTGTGCCCTTGTTGCAACTTGAGAAAAATCACTGGGAAAATAATTATTTCAGATTTTTTGTAGTTTTCAATAGAAGAGGGGAAATCAAACACTACTACATTTTTATTATTAATATTTGCCTTTTGAAGTTGATAATTTAGTCAGTATTCATGAAAAAAAGATTCCAGAAACTTATGTGTATTTCATATTTGACAGAAGTGCTGGTCAACTAAATAAGTGTTTAATATCATTAAGATATCATGACTTTTCAAAACTAATTTCTCTTCAGCAGTGAGTTTTTTAAAAAGCTTCAGGATTTAACAGTTCGCCATTTAATTTGAAGACTTGCTGCCTCTTGCTCTTGAAATAAGTTGCATCCTTGTGCCCTTAGGGAATTTCATAGACATCTGTGGCCCTTAACATCACTTGCTCTTTATCTTTCACTTCTTATTCCAGGGCAGTAATATACATCCAGTGTTGATTCAGTAGTTCTTTCTTTTCATGTCATAAGTAAAATTTTTTCTCTGCAGAAAAATACTTGTTTAACCTTCCTATATTCCGATTAAATGAAGACACAGCAGGAGATAGTAGAGAAATAGCGAAACTGCATGTTACAATCAACAACAAAACAGATTCTCTTTGATGACTGCAGTTGAAAGCATTAAGAAAAGGAGGGGAGAGGGAACCAAACAGAAGACATTTCTGTCTTCTTTATGCAAAGAATGAACCTTTTAAAGTTTCTATGTTATGTTCTATGTTTAAGTTTCTATTACCTAACTTGAATTTTCCCATAACTCATTAACCTTTGCGTGGTTTAGTGGAAACTTTATAAAAATGTATCTTACTTTCATCCACAGTGCCAGAAAGAAGCATGAGTTGCTTCAGCAGCCATAAGTTTTTTGGTACATGTATTACACGTCTAAGTAGAGCCTATACAGGTGTGATAAAAGGTGTCAGTTTAAATCAATAAACAAACTTATTACCTATAAATCTTCCCTGAAATATATGAGGTTTTCATATTTTGCATCTGAAAGCCACTGCTTAAAGCAAAGAATATGCTAAAGTCAATTTTTATTTATCTGAAATTGAATATGCATTTATGTTTTAACATCTTTTTAAATTGAAACAGTTATGTTTTAGGTAGTAATTCTACCTGACCTTAGAAGCCACAAGCACCCTTGCACAAATGCGAAACAGGTACACACAGAATCCTGTACACAGCAAGGCAAATCATCAAGCTGATGAAGGGCCAGTCTCATCACCACACTGATGGAGAACATAGGAGCTGGCTACATGACAGACAAAATTGCATAGAAGACTTTGAAGAACATTTGGAAAACAGAAAAGAGAAAACCTAACAAAACACAAGCACAAAGTTAAAGTGTGACTACAATTAATGCTCAAAAACATCAATTTCCTTGTTTACTTTCTTTTTTACCAAGTTAAAAATATGGAAATCCTTTCTAAAAAGATGGCCACCAACAGAGTAACCCATTCATTTTATGGATGAATTCTGCTAAGAAAGTGATAATAAAATCAGGAAACATTTCTTTTGTGTCAGCTTCAGAATAAATGTAGACGGTTCTTTCACATGCCTTTGGTTAGTGTGGCTTCTAATACAAATAAGCGCTTGTTGAAAACAGGAAGAGGGAGAAAAAAAACTCTCATGCTAATTGCAAACAAGTCTCTCACTGCTCAATTAAAATTTAAACTAAGTGGAATAATTGTACATATGACATGCGTAATAATGACAGCAATAACATCCTGTTCAATTCACTGTAATAGAAATCTACAACTGTTGCTAATGGCGTATAATAGCACCAAATTAAAAGAATTGAATGAAATAACAGGTAAAAAATACAGTCCCTCAAGAAACCTTATGGAAGCAGAGAATCAGTACCTGACAGGACCTCAGAAAATAAGTTTGTGACTGTAAGATGGAAGAAGGTTTAGCAAATAAGGACAACCTTCATCGCACAGGCATTACTGGAAACTAACTAGTCTTTGCAATAAACTTTTCCTAACATATAGGGCCCAAGATCCAATGCAACAGCACCAGATTTCTAAGCTTCATGCATTCATGACTCCAACACAATAGGAAAGATCCACAAATTTTAAGTCATATCAGATTATATGGAACATCATGACTTCTATGATTAAAAGACATAATTCTGGGCTGCTCATGAGGATCTGACACCAAAGTTTATTGCAACTCTTGCTGACTGGCTGGCAAAAACAACCATAATTCTGCCACAGATAATATAGGGGTTTTTGATTATTTGAAACATCAGTACCTATCAAAATTTTCAGCCTATTTTGCAATCATGGGCAGTTCATTTCCCAACAAAAAACCTCAGTTCCTTGTCAATTAGAATGCTCTGAAATGATACTCACTACGAAATTAATGGACATCATCAATGGATATCTCATTCCTCCATATCTGATTAGCTGACTAGTGTGATCTTGTATCCTATGCCATTAGGCTCAGGCATCTCAATATTTCCTTCCTTGATGTCTGTTCTCTCTAATTTATTTAAGCCTGGCAATACAGATTTTAGAAAAAGCTGATGATCTTTATGTCTTAAAACAGGTTTCAACGGATTTAAAACCTACTTAATTGTGTTTTTTTAATAGAAAAAAAAATATTCTAAGTTACCAAGACGCACTCCCATCCACAAGACAATTGACAATCATGATCATAAATTGTTTTTAATGAATGTTAGATAGGCTGTGAAAAATTGTGGGTTTAACCATAGTTAGACTGGTTGTGAAAAAGAATAAAATATTTATACAGCATTTCGCATTAGATTTTCCCATCAGCTTTCACAATGTGATCCAAACCTTTTTATCTGTGTAATGGTTTCTAATATTCAGACTTCTAATCACATCAAAATTGAAGATTTCAACTTCCATAAAAGGATTTTAATGCAACTCGTAACCAGCTGGCATCTAACCTGTAACTCACTGGTTTCACAGAATCCTCTTTTTCATATTGATTATTTAATTTTAATTCTATACATACAAAACTTTTTGCCTAAACTTGACTGGATAGCGATTTCCTTTTATTCTTATTACCTCTTATATTTTGTTCTGGAAAGAGTTTTTTTGTTTTGTTCAAGACTTTTGATATACAAAGCAGTTGCATCTCTTCAAGTGCACAACGTGGTCCCATAAACTGGAGGGCTGAAGGAAGGGAGAGAGGAAAGGAAGGGAAGTGATGTGACGGCGAGGGAAGACAAGCAGCCGACTCAATATGAGTGATAAAGCAAGCTTCTACTTTATTACGATAATACAGCTCTTTTATGTGTTTCATTATAATTATGCATACTTATCAAGACTTAATTGGCTGAGCTCTAAAGATTACATTTACATGGTCCTCCTACTTGCGGTTTCAAGCCAAGGGTTCTTCCTTGTCTCCACAGTCCATACTTTCTCGAAGTTGTTTTCCACTAAATTCCCAGGCCAGCATGACCTTCGTAAATTCCTTGTCAGCACCTGGCTCACTGTAATCAGGCCCTTATGCTAACAAGGAGATTGCTTATATTTTCCTTATCAGCACCTGGCTTACTGTAGCCAGGCCCTTACGCTAACAAGGAGATTGCTTGTACAAATGTTCTGTGGACCCGTGCCCATTCTCATAGAGCCACTCTGCAACAAAGTGAGACAAAGAAGTGCCAAGGCATCAGCCAGTCAGTCTTAATTGATTAGGTTACTGTCAAGTCTTTATTTCTTCTTCCTCTTCTGAGATAACGATTTCTTCCTGAAGACAAGTTGCATTTAAAATTCTGAGGCAAAGAAAGACACAGTAAGCATGGAAACAAAAAGTTCTGGCATGGCTTCAAGAGAAAGAGAGTCTGATTTTCCCTCAGTTGAGGAGGACTGGGTTAGAGACCACTTGGCCAAGCTGGACATCCATAAGTCCATGGGCTCTAATGGGATGCATCCGCGAGCACTGAGAGAGCTGGCAGATGTTATTGCTAGACCACTCTCCATCATCTTTGGAAGGTCATGGGGAACAGGAGAGGTGCCTGAGGACTGAAGGAAGGCTGACATCACTCCAGTCTTCAAGAATGGCAAGAAGGAGGACCCAGGGAACTACAGGCCAGTTAGTCTCACCTCTGTCCTTGGGAAGATAATGGAGCGACTTGTTCTGGATGTCATCTCGAAACACGTTGAAGAACAGGAAGTTACTGGAAGTGGTCAACACGGATTTACCAAGGGTAAATCATGCTTGACCAATTTGATAGCCTTCTATAATGTTATAACTGGTTGGCTGGATGAGGGGAGAGCAGTAGATGTCATCTACCTTGACTCCAGCAAGGCTTTTGACACTGTCTCCCATAACATCCTCATTAAGAAGCTGAGGAAGTGTGGGCTAGATGAGGAGACAGTGAGGCGGATTGAGAGCTGGCTGTGTGACAGAACTCAGAGGGTTGTGCTTAATGGAGCAGTGTCAAGTTGGAGGCCTGTAACCAGTGGTGTCCCCCAGGGGTCAATACTCGGTCCAATCTTGTCCAATATATTCACCAATGACCTGGATGAGAGGACAGGGTGTATCCTCAGCAAGTGCGCTAATGATCCCAAACTGGGAGGGGTGGCTGACACTCCAGAGGGCCATGCTGCCATCCAGCATGACCCGGACAGGCTGGAGTGCTGGGCAGAGAAGAACCTAATGAGGTTCAACAAGAGCAAGTGGAGAGTCCTGCACCTGGGGAGGAAGAATGCTAGGCACCAATATGGGCTAGGGGTGGACCTGCTGGAAAGCAGCTCTGAGGAGAAGGATCTGGGGGTCTGGGTAGATAGTAAATTATCCATGAGCCAGCAATGTGCTCTTGTCGCCAGAAAGGCCAATGGAATCCTGGGCTGCACAGGGAAGAGTATGGCCAGTAGGTCGAGGGAGGTCATTCTCCTCCTCTACTCGGCACTGGTGAGGCCACAACTGGAATACTGTGTCCAGTTCTGGGCTCCCCAGCTCAAGCAGGACAGGGAAGTACTGGAGAGAGTCCAGCGTAGGGCAACAAAGATGATTGGGGGATTGGAGCATCTCCCTTATGAGGAAAGGCTGAGAGAGCTGGGACTCTTTAGCCTGGAGAAGAGAAGGCTGAAGGGACACCTTATTCTTGCTTTTAAGTATTTAAAGGGTGAGCTGAAGGAGGATGGAGGCAGACTCTTTTCAGTGGTTCCCAGTGACAGGACGAGGGGAAACGGGCACAAGCTGGAACACAGGAAATTCCATTCAAACACAAGAAAAAACTTCTTTACGGTGAGGGTGCCAGAGCACTGGAACAGGCTGCCCAGGGAAGTTGTGGAGTCCCCTTCTCTGGAGATTTTCAAGACCTGCCTGGACGCAATCCTGAGTAATGTGCTCTAGGCATTCCTGTGTCAGCAGGGGAGTTGGACTAGATGATCTCTAGAGGTCCCTTCCAACTCTGAAAATTCTGTGATTCTGTGATGGTTGTAGCCAGTTAACATGGAAACATATGATAGGCACTTCATGGTTATTCAGAAATAACTATCTAATAATTATGCAAATCAAACCTTCCTCAGTCAGAGTGCAGGAGTTTGCATAATTGAGAAGTAAACATACAATTATAGGTCAGTAGTGGCACAGCATCAAGGTGCTTGAGAGGAAATGTTTCGGTACCAACTGTATTTGAACTAAAAATGTGGAGTAATTGAAGGAAATATATGCAGCATGTTAACCCTAAGTCTACAGAAATATGAATCCTATGAAAAATTTCATTCTCTGCATCAGTATAAAGTACCAGCCCTCAGCTGCTGAAGGCCTGCACAGATTCACTGATTGAAACAGAGCTACACCAATTTCTATAGCTAGAAACAGAGCACTGGTAGAGTAAGTCAGTGTGCTGCGCAATCAAGAGTATGATGACATGGAACCATTGAAACAATACTTAGAGAATTATAGAAAAAAAAAATTCAGCTTCCCTGCAGCATGAAATGTGGCTTGGAATTGACATTACCTCTGATGTTATGGAGACCTGATCGATTCCCTACCAGTATCAAAGCTGCAAGTGTTGGCAGCATCCTGGTCTCCCCAGTTCTCTGTTTGTGCTACACACCAGCATTCACAGAACTTGTATGGTTTGGGCTTAGTGGCAGATATTTGGGCAAAACATTTTGCCTTCAGAAGACAGGATTAAATAATTTAGTAATGCCTTTTGGTATAATCTTTCTCCAGCTACAACAAGTAAGTGCCTGGCCCATTTAGTTTGATTTTAAGTTTCACAAATGCACAAAAAGTATGTTTGAAAGATAAATATTATTTTTACTTGCATCACAGTATCCTTTCATTAAAAGAAAAGAAAATGGGAAAAACACAATAGACCTGCCACACTTGTCCCAACATTATTTTAATTTTTTTTAAGAGTCTAGAGCACCCCTTGGTACGGGCTCCACGACATTGCATGAGCTAATTTTCAATTAACTGCTAAAGGATTGTATGATCTTCTATATATCTCTTTGGACCCTGAAATCTTGGTCCTCAATTCCTGTTCATGACATTCAGATTTGTCTTTTCTTTCAGCAAGATCTTCATTAAGATTTCCAGCTCAAATACCCTACTTTCTAAATTATTTAGTTTCTTGCCAAACATTGTTTCCATCTCTCTTTTGCTGTGCATGCTGGAATTGATGCTACCCTTGAGTATCAAGCAGGAAAAAGGAATTAATGAAGTCATGTAAACATGTCAGATTTTACAAACACTTCTTAAACCATCTAGTAGAAAGAAAGAAAAGCATGCCAGACTCAAGATAGAAACAAGATTTTAAAAACTACACATATAGTCTGTATTTGTTTATTGGCACAGGGAGCTGGCAGGACAGGGAAAGATCTGCCTGAGTGAAAGATTACAACCTTTGTTGGCACCTCATACGTTATATCACAGGAAATATAGAGATTCCCAGCATGAGCAAAGTGGCTTTGTCCTTACCATTAACACTTCTTACTTTTCTGTTGAAATTTCTGGAATGTACTTAGCCAGTAAAGAGGTGTATCTTTTTTTCATTTGTTTGTTTGTTTGCTTGATTGATTGTTTGTTTTGTAAAAGCCTAAATAAACCCACAGGAAGATGTCTGTTTATGTAACTGAAATATGTCTAAGGGCAACTGAAATAACTACAGTGTTAACTGACTCGATAATGTAACCAGTTAAGCTTGTTTCTTTAGTCTATGAGGGCTGTTTCCTACCTATTGGGTTACAAGAAGTCTTTTTGAAAGTCTTTCTTTTGCTCTGTGTAGTTTCTCCTCCAATACACTGTTATTCCACTAGCAGTTAAAAAACACACAACACAAAAGCGTCACAGAAACTACATTTGTTAAACACTTCAACCAAAATGTATGAGTTCTCTCATTTGTCAATATATGAAACATACACTTCACAATTATAAACTATTGGTTACGATACAAATCCACTATATCAAAATACATCTGTAAGGCAGGCTCAGAAAATATAGCAAATATAAAACAAAGGAATGGCAGAAAGTACCACATTAAAACAGAGAATGTGGACCATACGACATATAAGTTACACTTTATATCAGTACTGATTCTGAAAGGAAAATGTTTTCTTTTTTTAAATTGAAACAGGTTTGGGGTTTTTTTAATAGAAGGAAGAATTTAATTACAAGAAAGACATTTTGAGCCCTTTTATTCAGTTCTGTCACAGTATCTTCTTTCCCCACTCACCTCATACTAGCATTTTCCAACTTGTGTTTTCGTTATACCAATTAATCCTTCTAAGTGGAAAGTTGCTGTAGTAAATCTTACAGAAGCACTAAAATCTATTTTCACACTCATCTGAAAGCTAGTATAAAACACAGGGCCTTGTTTTCCTTTCATTCAAGTTGGTTTTAAAAGATAAAATAAAACCAAGAACTGAATCAAAAAATCCCACTTCTTAGTCTTATGGCTTGTATGTAGTAGCATAGGAACCCTGCAATTCACATACCCACACTAACAATGGTAACATAATAACATGACTTAGCTGCCAGGCTAATTGAAAGATGTAAATATTCTTCTCATCTTGCTTTTGATATTGCAACAGATTTTGCACACCTCCTTAGTAAGTACACAGCATCAGTAGCAGTACCAGGCTGCCAGACAAAAAGGAGAAAACCTCCACAGCTCCAACATTAGTAGCTATCCAGACCTTGACAGCAATGTATGGCAGAGACAGCACAAGTGTTGAGAATTACCCTAACGAAGAAACTTTAAATTACACCTTTAAGTTTTTAAATTAAAAGGGCAAGCTACTTTTTGACTTTGCAGTGGCTTCCTGGCTAAAGTTTTAAAGATGAGTGAGGTGTGGGAGTGATTGTGTTTTACTGTGTTTAAACATGCTGGCATGTTATTCAAAATAAGTGGTGTTATAAGATGAATTAAGAACCCACAGCATAGCAATAAAAGATAAAAATTAAAAGCACATTATTAAAAGCACTTAAAGGTATTGAGACAATCTCTGGAGACAGAATGTCATGTTAACAGACAAGCAGAGGTGTCTGCACAATCAGTGTCTGAAGTCTCACACAACACCTCTCGGTTTCCTACCTGCAAATATTCTGCAGGAGTTACTGTTTATACAAATTCAGGGCTGTTTGAACAAGCAGCCAGACTGTAAGTGTCTCTTTTTATCAGTACAAAACTTCTTCCAAAAAGAGTTCTACCGAGGTTGAGCAGGCCGGTACTAAGTATACTTCTGTAAAGCAATTGGTTCAAAATGGGCCTGGCTGTGTGAACAATATGAACAATATTGAAATATATGCACAATAATACTGAGAAGAGACCTAGCTAATATCCTCTGAATTAACGTTCAGCATCTGCAATGCATTGGCTGACAAAAGTATAACTTTAACTACAAATTTGCAGGCCTTGCTTCAGTGATTAGGAATGTCTCTTAAGGTTTAGAAAGTAAACACTATACCATGTACAAACGAAAGCAAGGCAAACTACATCAAACATCCCAGTGTAATGTGATGTAGAGAGCCAGAGCCAGTCTCAGGAGTGCAGTGCACAGCTCCACATGCATGTGTTAGGGATGACTTGTGGGTCTCCAGCCTACAAGGAGCATTTCAGTAGTGCCTGGAATGCTGTACTGAGCATTTCAGCAGTGGCTGAAATAGGAGAAGCTTTCCTTTGTTGAAAGCAGAGGGATATAAGATCCCTCAGATCTTTCCTAACTTGAGCTATTTTTATCAACAGTTAACTCAAGATCATTAGCACATTTATAAGAGCTTTTCCTGAATGTCATAATCATGACATCTAGGATAGAAGCTTCTATTTATTAAATTAATATAAATAGGTGACCTGTGTAGAACTCAAACTCATCTGACAACGGAGGAAGAAGAGTTACATAAAAATCCAGTGGTGGTAAAATAAAAGCAAAAGCCTTCAGCCTTTGAACTTAAAGCAAAAATAGCTTTATCCTTCATAAGATGAAGAAAAAAGCTTAGTTGCAATGTACTGTAAAGCATTCTGTGTATAGGCACAGACATTACAGATGACCAAAAAATGACTGCCTGTTGCCAAAAGGGCAGGAAGGAAGTAGGTGAGAAAAGACATGTGTTAGCATATGGAATTAGAGAGAAGCAGGAAAAAAAAGCAAGTCTTTAGCACGGCACTGGTATGAGGACAGAGCAAAAAACCACTATAAACATGAATTACAAGAAAATGCAAAGGACAGAGGAAGACAAATGTGAGGTTACAATAACAGATTTGCCTACATTAACTAAGATCTCTATACTACATGACCAACATTTAGATGTTTCATCTTCAAAGAAAAAATTCCATTTCCTTTTTGATAACAACTTCCAGCAAAATAATGAAACCGATCTTAACAAAGCACTTGATTATCTTGTTCCAAGATGCATTGCTGTAACAAATTGATGAGTTTCTGAGAAGTGGAAAGCTGCACGGAGTGTTCCTGTTATTTTTCAGTTGGAAAGGGAAAAAAAAAAATCTAATATTTGACTGACTAAGAAAATTCATTCCGAAACGTTGAGAGTCCATAAAATTAACTTTTATCATTGCACTGATTCTGGCCAGGATGAAATTAATTTTCTACATAGCCATCCTTAGGGTGCTATGTTCTGCATTCATGGCTAGAACAGTGCTGGTAACACACCCGTGTTTCAGATATTGCTGAACAGTGCGTGCTTGTATGACACTAAGTCTTTCTCTCATCTCCCTTCTACGCCTGTGAGTAGGCTGGGGGTGGGAAAGAGGCTGGGAGGGCACGTAGCCAGCTGACCCAAAATGGCCAAAGCATTATCTCATACCGTATGACATCTTTCTCAGCAATAAAAGCTTGGAGAGAGGAGGATGGAGGGACCTTTGTGGTTCTGGCATTTGTCTTCCCAAGTAACCGTTGCCCTTGCTGAGGTCCTACTTCCCAGGGAGTGGCATCTGCCAGTGGTGCATGAAATCCTCCTTTTACTTTCCTTGCACATGCAGCTTTTGATTTTCTTATTGAATTGCCATTGTCTCTATCTGTGAGTCTTCTCACCTTCCTTCTATTTTCTCCCCATCCTGCATGAATGAGTGAGAAGCTGGCTGGGGTCAACCCACCACACTCATTCTATGATTTAACATGATTTTTTGCACTGTCCATTTACTTTAATATCTTCTCTCTTCTGTTTACTTTCTCTGATTAAAATATTCTCTGGAAAATCTTGAAAATACTTTTTGCTCTTCCTTCCCCTTTCTATTTCCCTGGGGAAAAGTGTTTTTGAAAATTTTAAAAATACACGATAATTCAATGAGACAAGTGAAACAAATATATATATCTTTGACCACACACAAAATAAATAAAGATTCTTAAACAGAAGTATAAGAAGTTTCATTTTGACCTTTTTCTGTTTTGAGGATGGGAAAAGACATACGTGTAAGGTTTGCGAAACATATAAAAGCATCCACATAGGCTCTTTCGGTACCATAAACAAGCGCAAGGACTTACCTTTGACCATAATTCAAAACTTTTTTGCAATATCATCTGTTTTAAGGTGGAATATTTCATGAGGAGAACATACTAAACATGAATATTGTTTTAAGAGTCATTGTAATAGTATCCTTTTTTTTCCATAAAACTTGTCCTAAAGCAAAAAGAGATACTTCAAAATGAAGCATGTTCATTTTGCTTCATCGCAAATGAATGGATGAACTAGGCATGGAAAGCTGAAATCAAGAAGATGGAGACCAGCACAAGTGCGGCGAGGTAAAGAACTGGTTGAAATGGGAGTTATGTGGCTTCTCTTTGATCATTTCCAACATGATGAGAAGAGTCCAGGTTTGTCAGTAAGCAACAACCTGATGATAAGTCACCAGTGTAAGACAGCCATAAAAAACCAGCACATTTTTCTGAGTAATGTGGCAAAATGTTAATGTTGCTGCACACAGCAGTGTTGAAACTTAGTGCTGAAACATATGTTTTACTATGTTATGCTGTTCAGCAATTAAAAAAAAAAAAAAAAAAAAAAAAAAAAAACACACCACCAAAACAAAAAAAAAGGGTTATTCAAAACAATCATACAAAGTAAAGCTCCTAGGATCAGTGCAAATACCGTGAAGGGAGAGCAACAGATCTTATCAGAGAAAATGAGAATGGTTTAAGAATGAACAATGTTGCTGTCACTATACATTAGACAATTACGTACAAGAACAGGAAAAAAATCTATTTAAGGCCATCCTTGCTACAAGACCAAGCAAACACTGACTGGATAAAAATAAACAGGGAGAAGGAGTTTTCTAATTGTCAGAACATAAGGCTTGACAACAGCATTTGAGAGCACAGATAACATATGAACTCAGGAAAAAGGTAAGGAAAAGAGCTCCTGCAATTTTCAGCTGGAACATGCCAGTTTCCAAGAGACACATGAGCACTAGTCGTGAGTGAAGTAGACCTGGACTTGAATGATATGCCTTCTAGTCCTACATGTCAAAACACAACACTGACTGTAGCACAACAGCTATAAAGGTCTTCTAGAAATAACAAACGTGACAAGATGAGGTGCACTTCACTCAATTTTTAAAACAGTTTGCTCTTTCTTGGAGAAAAGAAAAACAAATATTTTACTTCTGAATTCTTCCTCTGTAATTACAAATGAATACAAAAATGATGGATATTCATAATCTGAAATATGCGTTGCAAGTTATTGTCAAAGTTAAATTCTATGCACCTGGCATTGTACAGAACAGCACAGTCTCAGTTATTTTAGAAAGTTAACGTACAGTGAAAAAGGAAACTTCGCTAAGAAAATATGCTACAGTGTAACCACGAGATGCTTCAAATCACATAACAGTTCCAGCTGAAAGAAAAAACATGTCATTTTGTATTTCAAGTGCAACTTGTAAAATGTTAAAGATGCCATGAATGGCAAATCTTTCAAAATGCTCAATGAGCAGTCAATTTACACAACACTGAGTTAAGAACAAGCAATCAAGTCTAGAAATACAGTGAAAAATGGGGAGAACCAAGTTCAAACTTCATCAGTACATTCTCTTAATGACTTGTACGTTTGGGATAACATCTCAGAGGATTTCTAAAAAAAAAAAAAAATTGGCATTAACGCCTATGCTGATTTACAAAAAACATGAAAAGAAAAACAATTCCAGCAGCCAGCCAAAGCAGAAAACAGCAACTGCTGACTTCAGCTACATAAAGCACTTTTCTGCCACTATCCACCCATCTAATTCTCTGACTGCTTTCTTTTGGTATCTGCAGAACTCTTCACCAAATATATTAATATATTGATTATATATTAATTATATATATTATATCATTAATTATATTATATAGTTAATGATATTGATTTATAATTTGTGAGGAAGAACTACATTTTCAACATCACAAATGGCAAGAAAAAATAATAGATTTCTAAAACAGCTAGAAATATGCTGAAAATATCTGTAAACTTAGGAAAAAACAAAACAAAACAAAACAAAACAAAACAAAACAAACAAAAATAGATCCGGTCTAAAAGGCATGCTTGAAATAAAGAAAATAGTAATTTAAATTTTTTTAAAACTGTCAAGAAAAGCAATATGATAACCTTGTGAAATTTATGCAAGCATGACATAAGTCAGGCTACATCCTATATTACATTAAAGCTATTGTAAGTAATTGGTACAGTGTACTCCCCTGACTTTTTGCCATCATGCTATAATTTCTACAAAACTTTCCATGTAACTGGGGTGTGGGGAAGGGGAAGCAGGATGTTGCTCGCGTTTTTAAAAATAAGTCTCAGCTTTGAAATTAAATCACCAAGCTTCAAAAACCTCATGAAAGAAAAGTCACCAAGACTGGTACTTGCAGTATTCTAACAAAAGGTGGCTTCAACACTGTGAGACACTCCATGGAAGCAAGAAAACACAGAGGACACCCATTTGTGGGGCAGTGGGGCCTGTAAGGTAGTTTGGCTAGAAATCAGTCACAAGGTACTTACATTAGGAGTTACAATCACTATGGACCCAGGAAGAACCTAAAGTCTGCAGGATATTCATATCTTATGAATCTAAAGACATTGCCCCGTAGACCTGAAGGAGATAGTAGTAACAAAGGCACAAGCTAAAGGGAAAGTGAAGTATTTGTCCAGCTCCAGAACTGTTCAAAATCACCTGATGAGTTGCATGCAATGTAACCAGGATACTGTGAATTTACACTTACTTTTTAATTTTGTCATTTTATATAAAAATTCGGGGGGAAAAAAAAGCCCTACTTATCCACCCACACAGTGCATTTGATAGTCTGTTCCACAGTGATGGATGTTTCATCTAGATACCTTAAACTTATTTATGTTGCCAAACAATGCCTTTCAATCGATTTCATTGCTACAGTGTACTCACTGCTGTAGTCTTCTTCCTTCAACAGTTCTACTACAAATATCTGATTAAAAAAAAAATTATGTGAACATAAAATTCATGCTATTTTCTTTAACTAAACTAATCTGGACAGACATTAAAATGCAGACAAGTGTCTAGCCTAAGGCGTGTAAACGTAAAAGAAATTAATGTATATGAGTGTAAAACTTTAGAAGTCAAAGTAGATCTTGGGAACCATTCTCCATTGGCAAAGTGCCACTGATTTCCAAGGCGTGAATTATATGAAATCAGACTAATTACCCCAATGCCAGATAGCTTCCCTTCTAATAAGCCTTTCTACATCTAGAGTATGACAAGGCTTTAAATTGAAGTGCTAGATATTACAGTAATCTTCAGTAGCAGTAACACTGTGGAGGAAAATCTCTGTGTTCTACAGTGTACCTAATAGTTTGATCAAAGCCTCTGTCAAGTAGTTGTGAAATAAGGAATGATAAAAGTATGCAACACATATTTGTATACCTCTAGGCAACAGCACAAATCCCAAGGATAAGGCAAATGGTGATACACCTAGCATTTGTGCTGCACAAGCTGCTTTTAGCAGCTGCATGCCAGTCCTGGACATACATCTTTTCTCCAGCCTGGCAAGAAAAGGACACAAAATGCCAACAAACTGTGGGCCTCTCCTCAGCTTGCACCAATACCAGTGCATGTTGCACAGCCACAACAAGCAGGATAAAATAAGATTTTAGGATTACTGAGTGGGCTGGAGCTCTGCTTTGTGAATGTGGGGAGCTGTCTAGGGACAGGTAGCCAGCCTCCCATAGCAGGGAAGGAGATATAGCAAGGTATAGAGTAGGAGTGGGGAAAAGGGGCTGGAGACTGCTTCCTGGCTCCTACACATGGCAGTAGCTGTCAGCTCCAGCTCCTCAAGCCTTGTCTTTGGTCATGCCACTTGTGTTGCCTAAATATGTCACATTTAGGAATATCTGAATGAGATCAAAAAACAAGTATCCCTACACTCAGCTGTCATTTCCTCAGCACTCTGCTGTCAGGCAGAAGACAGGAGTGCAGCTAGTTTTCTTATCACCCCATAGAAGTCATCCAGATACACCAGTTCTCTCACTACCTGCCCTTACAGTCAGCCTCTATGGTCCCCCCATATCTCCTACAAATCAGGAGCAGCCTACATCTGGCTGAGCTGGAAACGATCCTGTGCTCGGTCTTAGCATTTCTCACTCTGTATCTGTGTGTGTGACACGGCTACAGTAATAAATGTCCTAATCACATCACAAAAGACAGAACTGTATTAAGCCATGGAAATTTCTGCCAACAGGCATAGTTGCCACACTTTCTGTGTATAACTACAGCCTGCTTGTAAAATTAAAATGGAAATCTCTGTCCCCCAAATATGGGACCACAGAGGTTCAGGATAAATTCTTTCCTACTGCCCAGACTGCACTACTTCTTAAGATAAAGGTTTGTTGAAAGATACCTGGCTAATTTGTATCTTGAAGTGACAGAAACGAGAAAGAGAGCTAAGTCTTCTGGGCTAAAAATCTGTCTGAAACCTCAGAAAGAAAAGCTCATACAAGTTTGGAGGCATGCTATTTTTTTATAGACCACTGGTAAATGGTAAGCCTTTTGTGCTGAACGTAGAGTTTAAGCTACCATGCCTAGAACAGATGGCAGTCTTTCTTGCAAGAAAGAGACAACCTATGTGACAGTGAAACTCTGTCCAGCATCCTTCTCAAAACCACACAGGTCCTACAGCCTCTACTGTCCCTGCATTGCAGCGCTTCTGTTAGCTAGTCAGTTGTTATTTGCCAACAGATGCTGAAATTTTACCAACAGAACCAGTCAGATAAAAACAAATCCTAATTGGCTGGCTGCACAATACATTTTGCCACAGTTGTTGCTGCATCTGGACACAGGCTTCCAGCAGGCTCTTTTTGGTCAGAACGAACACAGGGAGTTTTTAATAAACTGTTTATCTCAGGTTTTGTTTCTGAAATGTAGCTAATGTTGCAAGTGAGAAATGAAAAACATTAAGCAACTCAAAAAAAAATTCTTAAATTCAGGTGTATGTAATACGCGAGGAATAAAATACTAAGGGTGCAATGTAGGGTGAGGCATGCTGAAAAGATAAAACAAGGAAAAAACATATCTGATAAAGGTGTTTGATAAGGACTAACCTTGACTGAAATAGTCAACACAGCTTCAAAATACAGTAGTTCATCTAGCCTTCACTAAGCTATTGCTTTGATTCCATTATCATTTGGTTTAGTTTTCATAAAAACTACTTGTGTTAGTAGGGTAGAAAAATAAAAATTGTGTTCACATTTGGAAGTCCTACATAAGACATGAAGCTGGAGAGCTAAAACAATAATCCATTTCTAAACAGAAATTTGACAACATAGCCAGAGCAATTATAGGAAGGAAAGAAGTACGTAACTCACATCCAAATTCCAGTGCATCTTTTAAATTAAAAAGCTTTTTGAGGTATTCTAGTATGGGCTGAGAACCCTTTAGACTTTGAAGAACACACTTGTTTATGTATTGCAACATTAATAAGAACAGCAGGTCAAAGGTTCGACAGCCTTCCAGCATTTTTCCAGGAGCACATCCCAGCAAAAAATTCCACTCATGTATCAGAATAAAGAGTGGACCATTTTTCCCATTTGCCCAAGGAAATTATATCCAGAGACTGAAAAAAGAAACAGTTCCAACTACAGTTGCTAGAAATAGAAATACACTTTTAAATGAAAAGGTAGTCCTTGGTAAAGATGTAAATTTCTGATACTTCCCAAAACTCCTCTCTCACGTGTCATGCAGCAATTATTCCTCTAACATTTACAGCCACCTAAAAGAACAGCTGCCCAAAAAAACCAAGTGAAAACTTGGAAGCCTCAGACTGGTGGAATGTATCAATATAAATCAAACCCTTTCCAAAATACTGAAGTGTATAGTCATACCTTCCAGACAATAGACCGCTATTCAATTCATTTAGAAACACCAAGAGAAACACCTCAGTTTTGTAACCTTTTTGGACTTTGCCTCTCCCAACGCCTCATGTTTCCCCCTCCAATCACATAATTTGTCTTGCAAATACCACATAATGCCTCCTAGAAAACAAGACAGGAGAAAAATGGCATAAAACTGGAAGATATTTAAAAAGTAACCCTTGCACTTTGGATTGCAGTAACACATTGAACTGTGATTTGAAGGTGCATAAATATCAGTGTTTCCTTCTAATCAGCTGACCCTTGATGCTGTACTCAAAAATAAAGCCTTGAGCTTATGAAAAAAATATTGAGGACGCAAGAATATTAACCAGTTTTCCCCACATATAGTCTATGAAATCAGTTTTGATTAAATTAAAAGTTCCGATGGAAAAGTGCTCCAGAAACGTTTATCTCCCTCGAAAAGAAGTATAGGAATGATCAGTGAATTCTGTTCAGAGCTATCATTGCTCAGGCAATGGTTAGTCTGCCTTGCGTTTTCTTTGTTTCTCATATTTTTATGTCTATATAGGTTTTAAATAGGTCATAAAGAATTCATTGTGATCTTTGGAGGAAAGGAAGTAAAACAATCAACCAGACATGAAAGCCCTTGAAATTAGGAACTACACAGAGCATGAGGGATGGAGTACAATTCCCAGAAGATTTCATGTAAAATACAATACTTAAGTACCACAGGTACGGCTGACATTTTGTTTTCCAGAGTTCATTCCTATTCCCATATTACAGACGTGCCAATTACAATTGTTATTCTGATAGTTCACAGTGGCATTTCCCATGTGTATCTGTTACATTAATTTTGAATAGATCACACAACGTCAGGAGCCAGGTCTAACTAGATAACTTACAACTCCTTCACAACCTGGTTGCTAATGCAGCAAGGCTGTAGTCTGGTGAACATTTGTTTCAGAGGTAATGCTGGAGTTCCTTTTCAGAGGAAATGCTTTCCTAAGACCCTTTGTGGTAGCAGATACAGTCAAACAGACTGTGAAGCTGATGTGAATTAAAAACAACCTACAAAAAACTTGACCTACATCATTTTCCTGAGGGGACAGAAAGCAATATGAAGAACTAATTATGCCGACGACCCCACGAAAAGAAACAACTGTCAAACTCTGACCAGGATACCTTATTAGTGCCTTCAGAGATTTCCTGTGAGATTTTTAGCCCCTTCACTTAGTCTTCTATATTTAAAATTACTTTACTTATTGACCTGAGTCTGTCAGTGTTCCTCATATTTCAGATTGGATTGTAAACACAGCCAAGAAGCTGCCTTTTTTTTTTTAAACACCAAAAGAAAAAGCTCTAACAGAAGCTGTAGCATGCGAGTACACCAAACCAATTGTCCACTTAGACGCTTGTTCACTGCCTTTACAGGAAAGCCCAGTAGAACTAATGAGAAAGATGGGAGTACTGTAACATACAGGACATTTGGCCATTTACTGCACAGTTTCCACTAGTCTAGGCTAATAACAAATAGGATGTAGTCCAGAGGTCATGCGTTAACAGGAAATCCAGGCCTATACAGGCCTTCTCACCATGCAGCACTAAGGGGTACACAACAGAGGCCTAAAACATTCCCACAAGGGTGCAAAATGATGGAATCATTCCAAATTTCTGCTGAATTTCCTTACAATGCTCACACATATTATTCCAAAGATCTGATACACAGTACAGTGATACTGGTTTCACCAGATATAGAGGGAAGCATTTCCAGTACAGAGCAAATTTGCTGAAGCTTGTAATATCTGCAAATGATGACGAATATCAGGCAGTATTCACTCACGACTTTTACTTCAGTCTAGTTCTCCTGAACACTGCTGCATTATAGAAATATTCAGTAAGGACTTATATTCAGGGTGTCAGAGTTGACAGTGCAGCAGATAACACTTTTCCATTAAATCTGCCATACTGAACCTGCACCCAGGCCATACAAACAAACATTCAGTAGCGATGAAACATTATAGCTGCAATTAGCCACATGAAGCAAAGCAGCTTTCAGGACACCCATCCTGTCCCTGGGTCACAGAACGGTTGAAGATGGAAGGGACCTCCAGGCAGCACTTGCTACAACACCCATGCTCAAACAGTGTCACCTAGAGTAGATGGCTTTGGACCGTCCAGAAAGCTTTTGAATATCTCCCAAGGATTGAGGCTCTACCTCTTTCCTGGCAACCTACACCAGTGCTAAGTAACCCTCAATAGTAAAAAAGTGTTTCCTGAGGTTCAGGAAGAACCTCCTGTGTTTCAGTTTGTGCTCACTGCCTCTTTTCCTGTCACTGGGCACAAACTGAAAAGAGCCCGGCTCTATCTTCTTTGCACGGTCCCTTCAGGTATTTATATACATTGATAGATCCCCTTGAGCCTTCTCTTGTCGAGGGTGAACAGTCTTGTCTCTCTCAACCTTTCCTTACAGGAGAGATGTTCCAGTCACTTAAGCATTTTAGTGGCCCTGAATTGGAGTCTTTCCAGCATGTCCATACCTCTCATGTAATGAAAAACCCAGACTTGGACACAGTACTCCAGGTGTGACTTCCCGAGTGCCGAGGAGAGAGGAAGGTTCACCATCCCTGACCTGCTGCCAAGACTCCTCTTAATGCAGCCCAAGATACCATTAGCCTTTGCCTTCTTGTGGGAAGGGCACATTGCTGATTCATGTTCAACTTGCTGTCTACCAATACCCCCAGCACAGTTTTTGTAAAGCTGTTTTCCAGCTTGGCAGCCCCCAGCCTGTATTGGTGCACGGTGTTGTTCCTCCCTAGGTGCAGAACTTTACACTTCTCCTCATCAAACTTCATAAGGTTCCTGTGAACCTGTTTCTCCAGCCCATTTCTCCAGCTCATTGAGGTCCCTCAGGATGGCAGCACAATCCTCTAGTATATCAGCCACTCCCCACCATTTTTTGTCACCAGCAAACTTGCTGAGGGTACACTCCACCCCATCATCCGGATCATTAATGAAGATGTTAAACAGGATCAAACGACCATTGACCCCTGGCATACCCCACTTATTACTGGCCTCTAATTAGACTGATCACCACCCTCTGGGCCTGGCCATTCAGCCAATTTTCAGTTCACCTCCCTGTCTGTTCATCCAGCCCATATGTCAGCAGCTTGTCTGTTGGGAGACAATGTCAAAGACCTTACTGAAGTTCAGATAGACAATATCCACTCTTCTCCCATCATCTACCAGGCAGTCATTTCAATGTAGAAGATTATCAAGTTAGTCAAGTGTGACTTCCTCTTGGTGAAGCCATGCTGACAGCTCCTGATGATTTTCCTGTCCTTAATGTGCCTAGAAATGGTTTCCAGAATGAGCTACTCCATCATGTTTCTGGGGATCGAGGTGAGGCTGACTGATCTGTAGTTCCCTGGGTACTGTTTCTTGTGCTTCTTGAAGATTAGAATGACATTTTGTTATGGTTTGAGAAACCCACAACAATTCATTGTCATTTAGACAATTATTCTATTACCTGATGACCCCTCCCTACCTGGGAATGGGAGTCAGGAAAAAACAATGAAACACGAGGGTTGAAATATAGACAGATTTAATAGAATAAGACTAGATAATTAACGTTAATAACACTAAAGAACCAATATCGATCCCATTAGCAATCTAAAATATATAAGGATTATAATCAACCAATTATATCAATAGGAAGCTGTGCACTCCCAGCAATGGACAGCAAATGTTGGACACTGCAAGCGTTACAGCTTCATGAAGAAGGGAAGGCCTCAGGAGTCCGTCACTGGGGCATGAAGTTCTCAGGATCGCAGCCATCATAGAAGAAAAAACTTCACAGAAAACTTTATAATTTATATTGAATATGACTTTCGTGGTATGAAATAATCCTCTTGGCCAGCTTGGGTCTCACTCCTCCTCATCCCTGCACCTGGCTAACTTGAAAACTCTGAGACATTAAAACCCACTTACCATAGCTAGTTATAAAGTAATTGTTTTCATGAATTCAGACATTAGAGTCTTCTAAAAGTGCAGTTTTCCCAAGCATTAGAAGATAAATTAGTCCTGTGTCACTCAAACTAGCACACATTTGCTTTCTGCCATTCTTCAGGCACTTCTCCCAGACACCATGATTGATAAAAGGTTATTGACAGTGGCCTTGCAATGACATCAGCCAGCTCCCTCAGCACTCGTGGGTTCATGCCATCAGTGCCCATGCACCTAGGTATGTCCAGTTTGCTCAATTATTCCCTAACCTGATCCTTACCCACCAAGGGTGCATCTTCCTTGCTCCAGCCTTTCCCCTTGGTCTCTGGGACCTGGGATATCTGAAGGCCAGTCTTGCTAGTAAAGATGGAGGCAAAGGCGACATTCAGTATCTTAGCCTTTTCCATGTCCTGTGTAAAGGTCCCCACCCCATTCAGCAGTGGGCCCACATATTCTCTAGTCTTTTCTTTGTCATTTATGTATTTATAGAAGCTTTTCCTGTTACCCTGGACATTCCTCACCAATTTCAGCTCCAGGTGAGCTTTGGCTTTCCTAGCCATGCTTTATTCTACATGCTTGGACAGCATCTCATTATTACTCCCAGGTTACCTGCCCCTCCTTCCACCTTCTGTATACTTTTTTTCTCTTTCGGTTTTGCCAGGAGCTCACTGTTCATCCACACAGGCCTCCTGGCATTTTTACTTGACTTCTTGCTCACTGGCATGAACTGCTCTTGAGCTTAGAAGAGGTGATCCTTGGAGATCAACCAGCTTTCTTGGCCCCTTATTTCTTCCTGAATTTCAAAGTTGTGATTTTGTTTTTTACTCTGCCCCCTTCCCTCTCAGGATCGCAGACTCCACCATCTCATAGTCACTGCAGCCACGGTTGCCTTCAATCTTCACATCCCCAGCAAGGCCTTGATTGTTTGTGAGTATGAGATCTCACAGAATACCTCTCCTAGCTTGGTCCTCTATCATTTCCATCAGGAAGTTTTCATTGATTTTCTCCAGGAAACTCCTGGATTGCTTATGGCCTGATGTCTTGTCCATCCAGCAGAAATTGGGGTGGCTGAAGTCGTCCACCAGGACCAGGGCCTGATAACATGAGGCTGCTTCTAGCTGTCTGTAGAAGGCCTCATCCAGTTGTTCTTCTTGATCAGGTGACCTATAGCAGACACCCACTATGGTGACACCTGTACTGGTCTACTTGTTAATCCTTACCCATAAGCCCTCTGTTGGCTCCTCATCCAGCCCCAAGGAGATCTTCATGTATTGCAGCTGTTCTCTCACATAAGAGGCAGCTCCACTTCCTCATTTTTCCAGGCTGTTCTTCCTGAGCTTGTGTTCTTCCATTGCAGCACTGCAGTCACACAAGCCATCCCACCACATCCGCTTGATCCCAACAAGATCACAGCCCTGCAAATGCACACAGTTCTCTAATTCCTCGTATTTATTCCCCAGAATGTGTGCATTAATGTGCAGGCATTTCAAAGAGGCACCCCAGCTGCTGATTTCCCAGAAAATGTCTGGGAGGTTTCCCCATAATGTTGTAGGCACTTTCTTGCTTATATGCAAATGCTTGAGCCCTGTGTTGTGGATTTTGTTCCCTTCCACTCACATTGCTCCAGTCCTTTGTATGTCAATGCTGTCCATCACTCCTCCACAGCACAGCTGGTAACTCTCCCTCTCCTGTCATTCCCGGTCTAAAACTCTTCTTACCAGGCCAACCAACCTGCTGGCAAAGATAGCTTTGCCTCACTTAATTAGGTGGATCCCATCTCTCCCAAGCAGACATTGATCCCCAGAGTCCCATGGTCATAGAAACCAAACCCAGCTGGTAATGCCAGCTCTGCAACCAATTTTTACCATGTAGTCAATCCTTTTCCCTCACCAGCAGGATTGAGAGGAACACCACCTGGGTCCCATAACCCTGACTACCGTCCCCAGAACTCTAGTTACTTTTGATACTCTTCAGGATGTCCCTGGTAGTATCACTCATGCCCACATGGGATAAGAGCAGGGGGTAATAGAGGGTTTAACAACCTCTTCACAACATCCTGGATCCATGTCCCTAGGAAGCAGCAAAATTCTTTGGACAACAGGTCAGATTGACAGGTAAGTGCCTCAATCCTCTGCAGCAGAGAGCTGCCCACCGCTATCACTCGCCACTTCCTCCAGGTTATCCTGCATTGTTCAGAGTTATTCAACCTGGTTGTTTTGCTTGAAAACACACCCATCTCCTCGTCAGCTTGAAGAGCAGCAAACCTGTCCCACAGCTGCAAGGCTTCAGGTGGAGCAGGAGCCTTCCTGATAGTTTGTGATGTGCTCTGGGATGAAACATGCAACAGGTTTTTAGCAAACCAAGGAATGGTTAAGTAGCAAATATCAGAGTCATACCTAGAGCATGAATTGACAGACAGGCAGGAGAGAAAAGGGATATAAATGAATCCCCTCAGCCAGGATATAGTATTTCTCTGTTAAGAACTTCTCAGCAGCATGCCAACACCTGTTATACACATAGCATAAGTCAAATGCTAATTACTGCTACTCATTCAGGGACAACCCAGTTTAGCAGTTGATTGTCAGTACCGGGTAGTCAACAAGCTCTTGAAAATTACATGCTGGGCTTTTTTTAATTTGTAGGAGAGATTTCTAATATGAACTTCTGATTCTTTAATTGTTAGATAAATAAGAGAGTGAAAGAAAGAGTAGGAAAGGAAAAGACAGGTGAGTCAGAGTCCTGAATTCTTTCCCCATTTACCCTGAGCCTGAAAGCTCCAGGTAGTTTGGCTTAATACAGTATAACATTACACTAGTCAAAAGTAAGAGGAAAAGGAACTATAGGACACCTTCTGGGCAGAAGCTTTCCTATAGCAAGACCTTCCACCATACACAAAGCCTACTTACAGCATAAAAGCAGATATATCCTAATCATTTTCAGCCATATCACAGTATTGTCAATGGTCGATTTACTGCAACTGCAACACTATAGCTTTCTTTAAACCCCTATTTCTGAAGTCATGTGCTACCTTGAAATGCCAGCATGTGCTTTGACTTACAGCTCCCTTAGCTGTAGAGAAAGGAACCCTGGTGATATGGACCCTTTTAAAATGTAAAAACAAAATCAGAAAAAAATATGAAAAGCTCTCTGTCCTTTAGCTACTTGGTTGTATCAAGTGTTGCCACTCCTGGTTCCCGCAGTTGGCAATGTCTAACCACTGAACTCACCTTCTCTGAATGCACTCTGCACAGACAGTTGACCTTCTCTATGTCCCTGGGGCCAGGGCAGCACCACAACAAACTTGGGATCAACTTATTTTCAAATATTTACCGTGACAGAAAGTTATACAGGTACTACAGGTGACATGCCATTACAGTTTTTAAACAAGAATTAAACATTGAATAACCTTTCATGCCAGTCACAAACCTGTAGGGAGCCTGAAAGAAACAGGCTGTGGTGTTCCTTTGTGCAAAACACTGCAACTACGGTACACATGAAAAAGCTGACACGTTCCGGGCACAGGCAGCAGCTTCAGTAGCTCAGAGGAGTACCACGTGTATTTATCAGCTTAAGGCCCTACAGTGTAATGCATTACATCGTTACAAAATACACAGGGCCAAAGGCTGACTCAGCCTCAACTTGTCTGGACCCGTGTAACAAATGAAAAGAAAATGCAGTGTTCTATATGTAAATCTGGATTCAAACATTGCTCTTGTACAGCCTAAAACTGATTTTTAGTTCTCTAAGCTGATATCCTTCCTTACAGATCTATTCACCATGGTTTGACAGCTAATTTAATTACTTTATAAATGTCACTGTTGATTTCAAGGAAAAGGCTGGAAGCAGTAGTGGAAAATAGAAGCTCTGAACATGGCACAGGCAATATGTTTAAGACGTAATTGCTTTTTAGATGTAGAATGCATCTTTACTAAGATTTTGCTGAATCTCACGTAGTTGTGTTGGAGTTGGCAACAAGAAAACAGAAAGTTCCAGGAGGAAGTGTAAGGATCGTTTCATATTAATGGCAGTCAGCACATGCAGATCCCCTGTTTACACTATAGCTGTAATGGACAGTGTTTACACCCATAGCTGCTAATGGACCAGTGAAGTGAAGAAGAGAGTGAGCTGTAGGATAGAATGCAGTCACAACTGCAATCAGCCCAAGCAGCAGATTCAGCTATTGAAAAGAGAGGAAAATCTTCCTGAAGTGCTTAACATATAGAAGGGTTACCTGAGAGGTACATAACCAGAGTTATGCTGAGTTACAGTTCTTCTATTTATTAGGACTGGTTCAAATGAGGCTTCAAAAACAGAAAAAAACCACCCTGCTTTCCAATCTGCTCCCATCCTCTATGAAGCAGAAGCTAATCTGTATGGAAATCCTCCACAGACCAGACCCTCGTGGCTACTGAAATCAAGTCACATCATCAAGAAAAGAGCATTCCCTGTTTATCATTTTGCTTGTTGCTTACTTTGCAGAAAATAGACATAGTAAAACAGTTCCAATAGTGTGTAAATGTTCAAGGGGAAAAAAAAGAATACACTGTCCAGTGTTAACTGTACATTTTAAACCAATATTTAACACAAGACTACGTTATTCCTAGGTACTCGTTAGTTTAATTTCAGGTTATTTGCTTTCATTATAAGTTTATCTTCTTAGCTAATAGTTTGCTATCCTTAAAAATAAGGCCAAAACAATGCAGAACAAGGAAAAGAAACACAATGAAAAGTAATTTTCTGATTTAATTTTGCACATTGAGCCAGTGAGTATTCTGTAACACATATCTCAGTTGCTCCCGGTCTTGCTGCTTTTGAATAGCAGCTACTCGCGAAGCAGAAGGAAGCTGTTGAGTTTTAGGAAGTGTAGTATTTGGCAGCTTGTCACAGCCAATAAAAACGCTGTACACAACACCTGCATGTTCATTTTGCATCTCAGAAGAAAAAACACACTGCTTTCCTTTAGGTATCTAAGTATCTGACATCAGAAGCTTGAAAACAGTACAAATTGCAATTAGTACACACAATTCCTTTCATTTGTAAAATTATTCCCTTTCAAAAATTGAAAAAGAACATATGCAGCAGACCAATAACAGAATTCACTTCTCTGGAACTGTTGTTTTTTAGTAAAAGATAAGGGTTTAAAGTAAAACTACTAGTAAAACAAGTTGGGTAGAAAAACAATAAAATTAGACCAAATTCAAAATGAGGTGTCTTTTGGCACACAGATTTTGTACTGCAATGGATGACACTAATAAAATTGTATTTAACAGTATGTGCTAAGTATGTTCTCACACTATTTTTGCTGTACAGGACATAGAAGTAGAAATCAAATGCAGTTATGCTGAAATTAGGAATTTCAGTTATAGCTGCCATTACCCACTGGACATCTTAGGTGTAATGGAGACAGTTGTACACGTACACCATCTTCCACTTAAATAGAAGTACTTGGCAAATTCTGTGACAAAAATAATCCTTTCTTTTTGTGGATAAAACTTTAGGAAGTAATGTTCTACAAGAGCTAGGAATAAAAGCTCTCAGCCCTGCAGGGAAGTACTTGAGGATACTGGTTGATTAAAAGCTGGACATGAGCCAGCAATGTGCACTAGCAGCCCAGGAAGTTAATCATACCCTGCATCACAAGGACCATGGCCAGCAGGTCGAGAGAAGTGATTCTCCCCTTCTACTCTGCTTTCATGAGACTCCATCTGGAGTCCTGCCTCCAGACCTGGGGTCCCCAGTACAAGACACGGACCTGTTAGAGCAGGTCCAGAGCTGGACCACCAAAATGGTCAGAGGGCTGGAATACCTCTCCTATGAGAGGCTGAGAGAGTTGGTGTTGTTCAGCCTGGAAAAGAGAAGGCTCTGGGAAGACCATATTGCAGCTTTTCAATATATAAAAGGGGCTTATAAGAAAGATGGAGAAGGATTTTTTACCAGGGCCTGTAGTGACAAGACAAGGACTAACAGTTTTAAACTGAAATAGTGTAGATTTAGATTGGATTTAACAAACAAATTCTTTACAATGAGGGTGTTGAGAAACTGGAATTTTTCCTAGGGAAGTTGTGGATGCCCCATCATGAGAAATACTCCAGGTCAGGTTGGACAGGGCTTTGAAAAACCTGATTAGTGAAAGATGTCCCTGCCTGTGGCAGAGGGTTGGACTAGATGATCTTTGAATGTCCCTTCCAACTGAAACCAGTCTCCGATTCTATGAAAATTAGATTCACAGAGGTCCAGGTCAAGTTGGGGAACACTATTTTGATCCCCTGTATACCCTTGACCTTGCATTTTCCGTGGCTTAATTGTTACAGTAATTTTTTAATGAAAATGTTAACCTGGACTTAATGATTGCTAGTGACTGAGAATTTATCAGTGTTTTGCGAGTTGTCACATGGTTGCTCTTACTGAAAAACAGGCCTTTTATTTTTAGTTCAAATCTGTGAATTGAAGTTTTAGTCTTCTGTCTCATGTTTGTTTGTGGCAGTAAAAAATCCTGTTTCTAGACTGTAATTTTTCATTGATAAACACTGACAAGCAAATGGACATGTTCATTGTTCAATGAACTTAAAAATGCATGTTTTCTATTTATGGTATTGTTTTTGTCTGAATATTCCCCAGTTTATCTGCATCACTCTTATCCGTGAACAGCAGAAATCTTTCAAGTAAGACTGGCAGCAATACTAAATAAGTACTAATACAAGTTCTCTATCCAAGTACCTTGTGTTTATATATCCAACAATTCTGACACTAGAATTTGCACTGGAAACTTTTATTTAACTAATTACATTTGCACCCCTGGTTTTTCTTAAAGTTACAAGTCCCTTAATGGACATCTCCATTCTATAAACACAACAGTTGTGATTTCCATCCCTATGATTTTCAGTGGATCAGATTAGACTACAGTAGAACTCTAGAAATAGAATTTCAAGCAATGCTAAATCAGATGTCTTACAGAAGTTTATTACATCGATATCAATATGTCATAAACCAAATTTATAATTTCACTAAAAGAAAGTTTGATAAGGTAGCTTCAGTTAGCCTGATTTCTATAAGCCCACTTTCATTGCCACTATTTAATCATATTTCCATATCTTCGTAATAGAAAAAAAAAAAGCGCATCTTTCATTATTCAGTTTCAGATCAATGTCAAGTTTTCCTGGAGTTTTTTGAAACTTTGTTCAAAGACTTGCTTAAAATCAACATTAACACCTAGAGACCAACTCAAGAGGGTTTCATTTTGGATAGTAATACGACTGCAGGAGTAATACGACTGCAGGAGTTTGTGGCTGGAATAAATAACACGCCTAGCATTTACAAATTCTCTTCTTTCAAAAGACTGAATGCTAAAAAGTTAAAAAGGAAAGAAAACATCAAAAGCAGTATTTTTTTATATGGAAGTCTTGAGGAGTACATCCTTTGTTGCTTTTCTTTTTAAATATGACTGACTTAAGTGGCACTCTACTGCGCAAAACCAGACATAGCTCATCTATAATAAAAAAGCAGGATGTAAATATAATTTCCCCTAACTTTACTCATAAGTTTATGACTATTTAAATCCTCTACCTTGAGTCTAATTTGAGTCTAAATTCTCAAAATCGCAAGTCTTTTTAGATTAAGAAGTATTGCTTTATTAAACAAAAAACATATGTAAAACTAGGTTTCTGAAACTCTGCAGTATATACACTTAAATTATATATAAACAGATTATTAAATAGGAAGCAACATAACTTTTCATCCAGCAAACTCATACCTATACAACTTGGAAAATTCCAACAAATGTCCACAAAATCCTGTAATCTGAAACCATCAGTAGAAGAGCTTTATCGTCATTTTGCTGATAGTATTTGTTCACACTGCTCAGTCCTTAAAATCTTATTTAATACACTGCGATATTATAAGACTGCTTAGCACAGAAGTTTCAATCATGTTGGTACTTGAATTTGCAAACAGGTAAAAGCTTATAATACACTTGAAAAAAGCAGCAGAATTACTACAGTTTCTATGTATAATGTTGTTGAAACTTATCTAAACTGAAAATCCCAAGGAGGACAATTTCCTTGAAGAACAAAAAGTAAATGCAAACAACTATATATGTGTTCACACTTTAAATATTGTAAAGAACTAGATGTGTTATTTGGTCTTATGAATACAACTGATGACATTCACTTTCTAAATAAATCCTTCCCCTCTTGTAAAATCAAATCTCTTTTTAAGATGATGATTTATGTTCCACCATTTTACCTACAACGTACACTGTCTTCATCCTGAGGGCATCTATGCCTGTGTATATTTTATTACAATGGATATTTACTTTCAGCAGGACTATGTGTAAATTAGTGGCTGTTGCTGTGGACTTGAAAATAAATATGTTGATTTAAAAGGTGAAACAATCTTATGAAGGCTCTTCTGCTCTCTGTTTCATCTGTATTTACTGGGAGCAACTACAGTAACAAATAAAAAAATTCATGATGATTTTGAAGTGATTCTGGCCATCTACTGTTTCCAGTGTTTTCTATTCAGGTGGATAAAAACAGAGTTATTCTGATATTCGCTTGTGATTTACAGATTTTTGATCTTCAGAGCTGAAGACTCAGTAATACTTTTGTAGTGTAGGAAGGGGCAGAATCTGTGAAAAGAGAAAAAAGAAATACATCTCAGACTTCAGCTATGTAATCCAGCACAAATAAATGGAGCTCTTAGCTAGAAACAGCTAGGTTTGGTTTTATTTCAAAGGTACTCTACAAGTGATTTCTGAACTATCTTTCAGAAATTCTGCTGGCCCGTATTATAAAGACACTATTCCTTCTCCAGCCTGTTTTTCGAAAGTAGGTATTGGCATAATCTACAGCACAAAGAGTTCAGAAGCAGGAAATACAAGAGAGATTCATGATCCATTGTCATCATAAAAAGCACAGAGACAAGTTTTGTCTAGGATGGCAGAAAAGTGTATCCCTGAGCTGTTTTACCCAAAGGGGTATAAAGCTGGCCTGTGCTTGACAGTGCCAAATGCAGGTTTCAGGCAGCCTGGCAGCCATTCTCTTAGACTCCACATTTTACAAGTATGTAAATACAACTCCATCACTGCATATTTCATTAGTGTCTCTAAAGCCAAATTATGATTTCAGTTTTTCCTCCATTCCTTCTCTCCATTTTAACCACTGTTGCTACCATTATCAGAATCTGGCACTTTTATAGCAGACTTCACTTTACATGTAGACAGCTTGAATACTCAAATGTGCAGCTTATGGACATTAGGGAACAGAAGTCCAGTATCAGAACATGAAAAATATTCTGCAGCCACATGCTGTGGCTTTTCTTTACATTTTTCACCAGGTCTTGTAAGATCACTATACAGACCACTTCCCTGAAATGCAAGGAATGAAGATACCATAAGACTCGTTCCACAAAAATTCATTTCTACACACAAATTCTTAAAGAGATTTAAAAAGAGCCTATAGGGTATTTTGGCTCACAGGAAATTTTCCCTATATTTCCTAACATGTTTTACTAAACAGAACTCAAGAGATCGACAGTTACTTAATTACACTAAATATGTCAGAATAGCAAAATAAAGTAATACGTAAACTTTCAGGTGTTGTGCAATAAAGACAAAGGCAGTGATTTTAGTACAGTAATTTTACTGTGGTTAAACAATTAGTACATTGATACAGACACACTGTTAAAGAATGTTCTATCAATGCAAACAGCATTTCATATATACACTGTGTTTAATTTTGAGCAGGAGAAACACTTCTGTAGGAATTCAAAATTACTCTTGCTAATCCCAAGAGAGGTAACTAAATCTGGAGAATGAGGATAATCATTGCACACGTTACCACTCAATTAAGGTTAATGCATGTACAAACACATCATTAATTTTGGATACATTTTTTCAATATCAAGTGTTTTGGTTAGGGCCCAAACTTTTAACAAAACACATTCAACATTTTCACTTTTAGTCTTATTTAATGCTGTAACAGACAATTACAGTTTAGGGGTATATTGCTTGTACTCTTAAAAATTAATGTTCCCAATGTATGTCTGCATTTATATCCAAGATAGCAGGAAATTTGCTGTAAGTTAACACATACCCCTTTCCTTTAGGTCTTCGATGTATGCTTTCATAAACTCTTTCTCAAACTGCTCCCGATCACGTTCACTTTCTATAATTTCTTCAGTGTCTTCACAAACAATAGTTTCAACTGGGCTGTCCTTGAGACTTATGAATCTAGGGAGAGATCAACACAAGGATACATGCAACTGGCTTCTGAACATCACTGGCCAATATGGATCACATTTTACAAGTTCCTACTACAGCCAGAAAGGGAAACGTAAAGAACATTTGCTCAAATTTTGCATTATGGCACTGTTAGGATTAATTGTTATTGTTAGAAATAAAGATTTCAAATGGCACCTTCTCTATACTCCACTTTCCATATCAAAATGATCAGATTTATCCCTTTCTTTTCACCTGTCTACATAAATCATTCTTTGCAATAACAGGTATATTTCTTTATTATGGAACTTCTGACAGACTACACTGTAATTTCACATCTGTTAATGAGCAGTACAAACTCCATTCTAACAATATTGCCTATTAATCTGGAATTTTGCCAGTATCACTTAGCTGATAATATGTATCTCCATTTTTTGGTGGTTGTTATGTTACTTCTCCTTTACAGTTCATGACTGGAAGTACATTATGTCGTATTTGCAAATTTCCTAAAGCTACACATTGCAGGTGAAAAACTAGATGGTTACATAAACAACTTACATAATGTGCAAATTAAGTGCACAGCATTCTGAAAATCTCTGGTGATATTACCACTCCAAGAAGGGAAAAAAACAATAAAATTGTTACTTTCAAAAGAACAAACGTTCCAAAAAATCACATGGCTTTTTAAAATGTCATGAATTGCTGTGAGTCTGTGATGGGTTGACCTTGGCTGGCCAGGTGCCCACCAAGCAGGTTTCTCACTCCCTCCCCTCAGCAGAACAGGAGAAGAATAAAAGATGAAAAAATTATAGGTTGAGATAAAGACATCTTAGTGAAGAAAAAGCAAAAGCCATGCGTGGAAGCAAAGCAAAGCAAAAAAATTATTCTCTACTTCTCATCAACAGGCGACATCCAGCCACTTCCTGGGAAGCAGGGACTCAGTATGTGTAGCGGTTGCTTTGGAAGACAAACACCTTAATAACAATTGACTCACCTCCCTTCTCCTTCTCTTAGCTTTTATTGCTGAGCAGACATCATACGGTATGGAATATCTCTTTGGTCAGTTTGAGTCAGCTGTCCCAACTATGTCCCCTCCCAAACTCTTGCTCATCCTTAGCCTACAGGCCTTTTTGAGGGAGGGTTGGAGAGACAGCGTTGATGCTGTGGGAGCACTGCCGAACAGCAGTCAAAAACCTTGGTGTGTCATCAACGCTGTTAGAACTACCAATACAAAGCCCAGCACTATGAGGGCTGCTACAGGGAAAGTTAGCTCCATCCCAGCCAAACACAGCATAGAGTCTCAAATGGTTTCATAAGCAAAGACCTGAACATTGCCTGCAGAAATGCAAGATTGTTGTAACTGCAGACTAAAAGGCTTTTTAGTCTTATCCTGCATGTGGCAACAAGGTGGTGTTTCACAACAAAAACTATATAAACTACTAAACCCATGTGACGCTATTTAGCCTTTTAACTAGCCATCTCTCCCACTCCCAGCAGCATACTTTTGACACTACTGAGCTTATCAACAGCTAACTGCCAGACTACTGGTCCTGCTCTGGGTCATGGCTTTGTAACTCCAGAGTTAGAGCAACTATGACCAAGTATAAACACGAATAGCAGTTTAGGCATACAGACTCACAACGTGGGAAACTGGCAGATGAAAATCAGAAAGCTGCAGCTCCCCTGCAATTTTCAGTCTCTCTACTGCCTCCTTAAGGGCTCTGATATAACTTGGGTCAGAATTTGACCACCAGGTATGGTAGAAATTGACGCTTGTGAAAGTGTTTCTCCTGGGGGTATCTACCTTATCTTCTTAAGAACATATTCCTTCTCTCTCTCACTTCTACTTACTTTAAACCTGTGGTTGACTCACAGACAGCTGTGGGTATCTCAACCAGGTCATCGCCACTGACAACTAGCAAACTGAGCTTTGGCATATTGACCAGAGCTCGTGGAAGGTAAGTCAGCTTGTTTTTCTGTAGGAGAAACGTCTGTAGTTGTTCTAACCTGTAAAAATGTAAAAGATAAACGTAACTTAAAATAGCTATTTCAGAGAGGAGCATCTATCCAAAATAGCAATACAGACTTAATCTTGTGTAAAAGAAGAACAGTTGTATGCACCATCTTTGGTTTCTCAAAAAGTACCCATACCACACTTTCAGAAATTGTAACCAACTTGGATGGAAATTTCTAGTCATTGTTCAACATTATAGATATTAATAGCATACCTCTGACAAGTACTCAGAGGCATGCCCAGGATAAAAGATTACAAAAATTACTGTGCTTTCATACAGAAGATATTGAGATAATATGATATAAAGCCTCACCATGTGTATCCCAGAACTAATGAAAAATACGGGTCACCAGCTCACACCTTTGCCCATATGCTGGTTTATATGAAGTAGATACATCTGTGCTCAGCAGCATATTCCCATCTATTGTTTTTCACCAGTAATTAGTACTGTGGGGAGCAAGAGAAAGACCATGTCCTGGTCATATGGCTCTTGCAAGTTGTCCCACTGAAATCAATTTAATGACAATATTTTGTGGAAGAATGCATTGGGCTTCTGTTGCTTTATTTCCCCTGGCTTTTCCTAATTTGTGGCTCAGCATTTATTCCTAGGAGTAGATAGAAGACGAAAAGCATAGCAAACTGGTGAAATAAGTTTGTCTCATTTGACCAGAAGGGTCCATTCCTAACACAATGTTGCAGGCTGTTGCTTGTCAGACCCGTACGGTTTGTTTGAATTCAGGGAAAGGTATTAAGTGAGGCTTCAGTTTACTGCCAACTCATCTTTTTTAATCACAGACTTCATGGTGGTTCACTGAGGTTCTTCAACAATGCAGGCATTGAAATCATGAGTCTGAATAACAGTGTTAGTTTACTGGGGGGGTAACATGAAATCTTGTAGTCTTCAGAATCCACATGAGCCCAAAAGATCTCAAAATTCAAAACCCAAAGTCAAACAAAGAAAACCTTATTTTGTGGGGTCTAATTATGGTGCTTTAGGATCAAGGCTGGCAACTCAATATGAAATGGAGAAGATGAAATGTAGAAAAAGAATATTTTGGAGATAGAGAAATATAGGTTACAGGGAAAAAAATGACCCTTAAGTCAAGTGGGTATCTTTCTGTAAAGTAAAAATATCCTCTTAGAAGCTCTTTGAAGATAATCAAATCTCTGCTCAGATCCACTGGAAAAAAGTGGCAGGTTTATGCTGTTGTGGCTAGGCCATGTGAATTACTAATATAAATTAAGACTTCATCCCTGCTGTCAGAGAAATCTGTGATTACACAATGTCCCAGAAAAGTCTTTTTGCCCAGCAACAAATGTCTTGCAAAAGTTAAGGTTGAATGGGTTTTCTGTGAACTTTCTTGTGCCTCAGAGATCTCTATTCCCAGATCAATAAACAACCTATATTTTTTTAATAAACTTTAGTTAGCATGTGTTTTGGTTTACTTATGGCAATGTAAAGTTTTGTAAACCAAGCTACAACAGGACTCCAGAGTGAATAAATAGGCCCAGAGATAAGAAAAGTGCTTTCTCAGGCTAGTAAGTCCCATTAAAGGGATCAGTATGATTTTTTTAAAACTAGTTCTAGTGGATCTCTAAATTGAGAGTTTGAGTATATGTATGCACATACATATAAACTTCAGAGTAGGACGGGAGGATTGTCAGTGGGTTTTTTAATCTTAGCAATATTATTCTGCTTTACTGCCAAAGTTTATCAGTTGCTTTCAGTAACTTAAATATGCTTTAGTTCATCTTTCCCTCCACTCCATCTAGCCTCCAGAGAGATACTGCTGCCAATTCTATATGGTGAGTCCCCTTTGCTGGAACTGGGGAAGAGTATGCCCCATGAACTTCCCAAATAACAATGCCTAGATATAATGACAAATTATCATGAATGCAACAGAAAATATAATTACTTAACTGAACAATAAAGGCACTGACTGTGCAATCTGCCATCAATGAGCTAGAAAATGTTGTTTCTGTGACTTTTTCATATGATTTTTCATTAATGGTATACCTTGGAAGCTTGTTACTTTCTACATTTGCTTTATAGTTCACAAGCCTGTCAATGAATGAAAACATAAACTACCTGTCTATGTCTTCTGGGAGATCTTTCAGGTTGTTGCTGCTAATATCCAACCACTGCAAGTTAGACATCCGGAGTACACAAATTGGAATAGAATGAAACTTGTTTGCTGACAGGTCCACAACTGTGACTTGTTTCAGGTTGCTAAGCTAGAAAGAAGTGGTGCTTTATTTTAGTTACATTTTGCAAATACAGGAAGACATTTCATCCATCAAATGTTCTTATTCATCTCAAAGCACTTAGAAAAATAAGAATTGCATGATTTTTGCCCTCAACTTTTTGCCAACCTTATCTCTTAGTCATCATTTTAAGGAAAAAGGATTTCAGATATAACTACCTCAGAAAGTGTTCATCACCTTTGTACCACTGTCATGGTATTGAATGAAATTTTCATTCTAAAAAACCCTATAGTTTCAGATGACACCAAGGCTGCTACCAGACAATGACTAGGTTACATATGAACTAAGCCCTGAAGTGACAAAACACAGTTTTGATAATTAAAAGATGCCAGGCTACCATTCTCAAAATCAGAGATTTTATAACTCCTGTCAGAAATACATACTCTGTTATGCACTGAGAGTGTATTGCTAGGAGATCCTTCAAAAATGAAACTGCCAATTTAAACCAACAGAAAATTTGGTCCAATATTTTTCAAAGGTCTTCAAAAATACATCTTCCGTACTGCAAACTAAATACATAATAAGGTGCACTAGAGATTTTTATTTGAATACTTTTCAAAGAAATTACATTTTTAAGTAATAAACCTTTAGCGCAATGAAGGTTAACTACAAATGTAAAATATACCTGTTAAAGAAATAAATGTGTTAAATAAAGCTCTCAGTGTACTGAATCAATTATTCACACTACCAGTGTTCATAAAACCATGCAGCTAGCTAAAGTGAAAGTCAAAGGAGTATAAATGTTAACCAAAAAAGTACTGCAGAATGGAAATTATGTCTCTGAGCTTCTAATTATATGTCACCATCACAATCTAGCTCTAAAGATCCTAATACAGAAGAGGAAGTAGCAAAAAATTTTCATCCATCTTTGCCTGAAGGTTTCTTGAATGTACAAAATAATTATTAATCAAAAATGCCAAACCAAATATATTTTCCACTTCCAAAGCGAGCAAAATGCAAGCAACAACATAAATTATGAAAAAATTAGGAAGTGATAAAATACATTCTGAGTCCTGGATAAGGATTTTTTTTACTCTTATTTATTAAGAATCAAGTTCTTTTTTGTTATATTTCATGGCCAAACTTCTTCTTAATGCACTACTGTCAGACTTTCTTCTTAATTTGACCCTTGCCATTTAAAACGCTCACATTCACAGCTTGGTGCTGTGTCAGAACCAGTTTGGTTTGGGAATTTTTGGTGGTGGTATTTTTTGTTTGTGGAGTATGGGTTTTTTGGTTGGTTGGGTTTTTGTTTTGTTTTTTTTCTAGATATAAACTCATATTGCTGCCATACCTTAAAATTTTGGGAAATCTTTTCAGGGAGATTTATTGAAGTTATCCTATTACAAATGACTACACAATTAAGTTTACCTTTCAAAACCATAATAGAGGTTTAGAGTTTCTCAAGTCAAAGATGTAATTTCTAAATCTGGTCACCACTGCATTAAAACAGCCTTAGTGAGACATTACCATGAAAATGTCTCACTCCTGAATCAGAACAGGCAAGCACACATTTCATTCTGACACTTCTCACTTCCAAACCATTTTGTCATTTTGAGGACTCTCTACTAGCAATGAACACTCAGTCCTATACTGTAAATATTCCAAAACTGAATGGTTTTTTCCAAGAAAACAGAACCTCCCTTTGAACAAGGAAAGCAGTCACTCTTCTAGATCATAGCAATGAGAGCATAGAGAAAATAATTGGCAGCATCTTTATGATGCGTTTACTTTGTTGTTTCAAATTATTGTCACAATTTCAAATTCCAAGCATATATTTCAAGTTTCTCTGCACTCAGAACAATTTTCTAAAACCGCTGATAGATTTCTTTCAACAAACTCTACCAAAAGGAATTTAGCAGGCATAGAATTAGAACAACGTCACACAGGCTTAAATGCCACCCAAAATGTTCTCAAACCATCGCCAAAGAAGAAAAGCCACAACCTCTAAACACCAAGCAGCAGATTATTTTAAAATAAGCTGATATTTTTCACCCACGTTCCTAAACACTTTGCTTTCACATGCAGTCACCTGTCATGCTGAAACAACTTGGGAAAATTAACACTAGGTGGTAAAATGGTATTTCTTCAACAAGAGTAACTAGTTTTATATGGTTTCCTGAAAGTGCTTTATTGCATTAAATATTAAAAGTAATGTTAATATAGCAGTATTTTTTTAATAAACAGAGCTGTTTCTGCCATTTTTCATATAGTATTGAAAATAGATTGTTTTAATACTTGATTAGGTGAAAACCTACATTTTTCAGGAGTTTGTACTCCCATAAAAATGTACCAACAAAATATAAGGTTGTGGATTGTCTTGATATAAAGTTTGGTTCAGCATGCCACAGAATATATGGAACCATGATTATATTACATAAGCTACAAGCCCTCAGTGCTTGTTCTTTTAGGGTAATATTTAACAAAACCTGTCCATTTTCTATAGTATGTTGAAACCTAATGGAGTTTTTATTTCATCCGTCTCTGATATGTTACCAACGAACACCTGTGATATACGATGCATTGGAAATTATGGCAGCTATGTATTATATTTTCTAAAGAAAATCTTGGGTATTTTACTCCTTCTTGAAAGAATGATGTATTTTTGCAGCTTTTATAACATTTCATTTTCAAACTAGTGTGGCTACCTTATCATTTTTACGTTATAGTTTATTTTTGCTTGATGTTGATTTTTGCTATTTTCCTCTATTACTTGACTTTGAATCAATCAGTATATAGGCTTTATGCAAGTTCCATTTTAAAAAATAGCTATATTTGATAGTCTAGCTACCTGGACCCACTTATTGTGGTCCTTGTATTTAATCACTATTGTCATGTTTATTTGACAAACTGCCCCATTTTGCTTATCTTAATAATTTTGTCTATAGAAATAATCCAGATAACTTTGTAGAACTCCACTGCTTCTCTTTCCCTCTGACAATTAAACCTTCAGTTGAAAGAAAAGGACACCATGTCCTGGGCTGAGCAAGTTATTTGATTAAGGGGTGTGTTTTTGTTTCTGTTCTGCTTTTTGCCATGTAAGGGATTTACTGATAAGGTTGAATGCAACTTTATCATGAGTTGCCTACTACTTAGCAAAAACAAATGAAAATGTGTAAAGTCATGTTAAGCCTTACCACAAAAATACTATATTTTTCAATTACATGTAAACATTCAGTGACAGAAACAGCATCCCATCAAAGTCAATGTATGGCAGGACATACAAAGGATTAACCCGAAAATGTCTATCAATGCATTACAAACGTGCTTTTGCCCAGAGTTTTCAGACTCAGTGAATTCAAAGAAAATTTGATCCACTTCAGCAATATCAGGTTATCACATATGTTGTCTCCCAAAACTCATAGATTGGCACTCAGCATCTCACTAGCTTGCTGAGAGCAGTACAGTATATATCACAAAGGAGCCCCTTAGATGCAAACTGCACAGTTGCCCACTTAGATCTCATGCATTCAAACCAAATCCGCAGCTTTTCTTTCACAGAGCTGTAAATGTAACCTCTTCTATAACCTCACTGACATTCTTGGAGAAAAGCAACAATTAAAGAAACAGGGTAGAAGCATCTTTAGAGGCAGAAAATATCTTTCATGAAGATATATTTGTATATTTACAGCCCAGTCCACCACTGAACTTCCAAACTGGACTTTTAAACTTGAGGAAGCAAAGGCATTTAACAGTCAACCCCACCCCTTCATAACAGGGTACTTGTTCACATATTTTGTGACAAAACCCTCTGACGCATAAAAATGCATGACTTCAGACAGCACTTCATTTGGTGGTAAAATGATAAACTAAATGCATGTGGAAGCAAGTCTGCACCCAGATGGCATTATTCTGATTTTGCAATGCTAAAATCCTAAATCTTTTGCAAAGTTAATCCACAGATGCTGTTATTCTGATGCCAAACTGTTTACCTGGAAGTTTAACATTATTACCTTTCATCTTTGGAGCATTACCCTCATTCAAACACCTAATGTTTAAAGTCTAATGGAGTAATTACAGCTATGATGATCCAAGCATAAAAAGTGCATAGAAAGGGACTTTGCTTTTTATTAGAGCAGTTTTTTGTATACATAAACCTTTCATCCAGTCTGCAAAGAATAAGAAAGCTGGTTGCCTATGCAATATTCACAAAAATATTCAATTCACAGGTATTGATCATTCACAAGTGATTGAAGACCTGTATAGCAGTAAGAGCAGGACTATCTTCATGCAGTTAAAATCCCTAAGAATGTGGATCATGTGTTTAAATTTAAGTATAGGAGTTATTCCAAGCCAACAGATGAGTCATGTGCATGAAATTAAGCACCCGATTAATGATTTTCTGGGCTGAAGCGAAAACAAATCTGCTGTCTCAAAAAATGAATTTCTATTGATTAGTTACATTAAATTTTCATAGTATTACTTCTGCAAATACACACAGTCTACATATGTTATTGCACTTTACAATCACAGTCATCTCATGTTCAAATCTCCAAAACTTGTAAATTAAGGACACACATTAGAACGGAAAACTAGGCTTTACTGAAAGTCAATTACAGGTTTCTCGTCAACTTAAATGGACCCAGTATCTCAGTTTGGGTGCATATTCTTCATATGTTTTAATTAAAACCATTAGAAGAGGAAGAGCAGCAATGTCAGTAGCATACGGGCGGTAACTGACATCGCCAGAATGTTTGGATAGGAAGTGTCTTTTGAATATATCAAAAGACCTTGTTAAAGTTGTCCTGGTTCCAACAGGGATAGGGTTAATTTCTGACACAGGACACAGGTATTCCATACCATGTGAGGCCATGCCCAGTCTATAGCCAGGGGACCTGGCCAGGGGAGGGGGAGGAAGTCACCGCTTGGGAGAGGGCTGGGGCTTCCAGGGGTCTGGTTGGTGAGCAGTGGTACAGTAACCGTGTTTGTACATTCCTCCATCAGTGGTGTCGTTGTTGTTTTCCTCTTTCCTTTGCTGTTGTGTTAAACTGCCTTTAGCTCAACCCACGAGTTTTGCCTTTTTACTTCCAATTTTCCCCCACTGCTGTGGAGGGTTGAGCAAGCAGCAGAGTGATTCTTTGTTGCCGGCTGAGACCAAACCACAACAGTCCTTTTTGGCACCCAACATGGGGCACGAAGGGTTGAGATAACGACAGATCCGACCAGAACTTGTTAAAATGAATTTGTTATATACATTTATTATATTAGTTAAATAGTCGCTGGTCACAATGTTGCTTTGTTCGTTCACATGGCTATGTTAGGTAAATTCTTATATGCCCTACATAATCCTCGTGATGCTGTTTATCACCTCTGGGAGAGGGATCAGGACTATCATTTTGCTGTCCTGTGTAATACCAACTTACAATGATAACGTCACTGTTCAGGTGGTTATGTTGGGGAGTTTATGCAGTATTGCTGTCCTGCTCATACCTTGGGCACCGTCTCTCAGAATTTATTAATAATCACACCCAATGTATGGGGGAAACCATGGGGGGATACTTTCCCCACCTCTTTCTCCTCCCTTTTCTCCTTCAGGCCAGGTACGACAGCTTTTGAGAATTTTGAATATCCTTGGGATGCTCAAACCAGCATCTTCCCATCGCTGGGTCTCCTGAATGTGCTTCGGGTCTTGTTTAGGGTTAAACAACTGTTTAGGACTACCACTCAGAGACCTGTCCCAAGGCTAGATACTCATGGGTGGCATGGCACATAGGAGAATATGGGCAGGTATCTAGAGAACTCCAATGGTTTGGGACTTCACCCCCGAACAACTACAGGACCCTGATAAAGTGATAGGATATTTGAAAGGAAAATGCTGTGGCTATTCCAGAGAGGCACAACTTACCACACTGTGCTGGGCCCTGGCCGGTATCTACCAAACAATGCTCAGTATTATGCAGCACCCTCAGGGGAAAGAGGGGGAAACCACACCAGCAGGCACTGTGACCACTCCAGCCCCTGCGACAGGCACTGAGGACACTCCAGCCCCAGTTACAGGCACTGTTGCTACTCAAACGCCAGTAACAGGCAATGCGGCTACTCAAACTCTGATGACAGTCACTACAGCTGAACCAGACAACCAACCCATGCTGGTATCAGTTGCTCCCATACAGAAGAAATACACCAAGAAATCAGTTCACTTAGTAAGGGATGACGATGAGCCAGGGCCATGATGAGAACAGAAGGAAGAGGCAGAACCAGAGATAATCACACGATCTCTGTCCCTGAGTGAGCTGTGAGGTATGTGAAGATTTCAGCCAGTATTCGGGTGAACACATTGTGCAGAGCAGCAGAGCACCTGGCTGCTCTGATGCTGGGACAATGGAGCCAGTAGCTTGGAATTAGAGGGTAAAAAAGCCAAGCAGCTGGGATCCTTGTCTAGGGAAGGGGGCATTGACAAGGTTATTGGGAAAAAGACACAAGGCCTTAACCTCTGGAGGTAACTCCTGTCAGGCATGAGGGAAAGGTACCCCTTCAGTGAAGATGTTGCATGTCATCCAAGAAAGTGGACCACCAAGGAAAGAGGTATCCAGTACCTGAGGAGACGATTTACTATGACCCAGACAACGCACGGTTACCCACAGATACTGATGAAGTTCAGTGCACAAGGCCCAGGTGGCGGAAGTTTGTATGGAGTGCACCATCATTGTATGCCAACTCCTTGGCAGTGATGGAATGGAAAGGTGAAGAGGGACCAACGGTGGATGAGGTGGCTGGCTGACTGCGGCGGTACAAAGAAAGTCTCTCTTCCCCCCTCATCTCAGCTGTAGAGAAACTTTCCCGGAAGGTCCACCAACTCGAAGAGAATATGTCCTACTCCCCACCTGTACGGGCCAGTATCTCAGCTATCAGGAGCAGGCATTTCTCTACTCAAGAGAGAGGATATAGAGGGTATACACCGCAAGGCACCCTGTGGTATTAACTGCGTGACCACTTAGGGGACATTAGGAGGTAGGATGGACCACCTACCTTGATCCTACAGGCGCAGGTACATGAGTTGCAAGGAAGAACAATCCCAAAAGGGGATCCCTCCAGGAAAAGTGCCCCTCCAGTTTCCAGTGGGCAGTTCCCCAGACAGAGTAGAGGGTCTGATCTTACTTCGGGTCCTCTTGAAGGGACTTCCAAGTCATTTCTGCAAGGAGTGAGTAGCAGATTCTATGACCAGGATTAGAGGGGCCCTGCCTCCAGCCAGATGGGGGAAAGGGACAGCCGGGTTTATTGGACTGTGTGGATTCAATGACCTGACACATCACATCCACATAAGGCTCTAGTGAACACCGGTGCACAGTGTACCCTAATACCATCAAGTTACAGAGGGGCAGAAACCATTTGTATTTCTGGAGTGACAGGAGGATCGCAACAGTTGACTGTATTGGAAGCTGAAGTGAGCCTAACTGGGAATGATTGGCAAAAGCATCCCATTGTGACTGGCCCAGAGGCTCCATGCATCCTTGGTATAGACTGTCTCAGGAAAGGGTATTTCAAAGACCCAAAAGGGTACCAGTGGGCTTTTGGTGTAGCTGCCTTGGAGGAAATTAAGCAGTTGTTTGCCTCACCTGGTCTGTCGGAAGACCCTTCTGTTGTAGGGTTGTTGAGGGTTGAAGAACAACAGGTGCCGATCACTACCATAACGGTGCATCAGCGGCAATATCGCACTAACTGAGACTCTCTGATTCCCATCCATAAGCCGATTCATCAACTAGGGACTCAAGGAGTGATCAGCAAGACTCGCTCACCATTTAATAGTCCCATTTGGCCAGTGCGAAAATCTAATAGAGAGTGGACTGTTGTGGCCTGAATGCAGTCAGACCACTGATGAGCTCTGCCATGCCAGACATGCTAGAACTTGAATATGAACTGGAGTCAAAGGCAGCCAAGTGGTATGCGACAATTGATATCGCTAATGTATTCTTCCTAATCCCTTTGGCAGCAGAGTGCAGGCCACAGTTTCCTTTCACTTGGAGGGGCGCCCAGTACACCTGGAATCATCTGCCCCAGGGGTGGAAACAGCCCCACCATCTGCCATGGACTGATCCAGACTGCACTGGAACAGAATGAAGCTCTGGAACACCTGCAGTACATTGATGACGTCATTGTACAGGGCAACACAGCAGAAGAAGTTTTTGAGAAAGGGAATAAAATAGTTCAGATCCTCCTGAAAGCCAGTTTTTGTGTAAAACGAAGTAAGGTGAAGGGATCTGCACAGGAGATCCAGTTTTTAGGAATAAAATGGCAAGATGGACGCCATCAGATCCCAACAGATGTGATCAACAAAATAGCAGTTATGGCTCCACCGACTACTAAAAAGGAAACACAAGGAAACACAACAAGGTGTTGTGGGTTTTTGCAGGATGCATATCTCAGATTACAGTCTGATTGTGAGCCCTCTATATCAAGTGACCCGGAAAAAGAATGATTTTAAATGGGGCCCTGTGCAACAACAAACCTTCAAACAAATTAAGCAGGAAATAGTTCATGCAGTAGCCCTGGGGCCAGTTCGGGCAGGACAAGATGTTAAAAACGTGCTCTACACTGCAGCTGGGAAGAACGGCCGTACTTGGAGCCTGTGGCAGAAAACACCAGGGGAGACTTGAGGTCAAGCCCTAGGGTTTGGAGTCAGGGGTACAGAGGATCTGAAGCCCACTATATTCCAACTGAAAACAAGGTATTGGCAGCATATGAACAGGTTTGAGCTGCCTTGGAAGTGGTTGGTATGGAAGAACAGCTCCTTTTAGCACCTTGACTGGGTGCTGGGCTGGATGTTCAAAGAAAGGGTTCCTGCCACACATCATGCAACTGATGCTATGTGGAGTAAGTGGATTGCACTGATCACACAGGGAACTCGAATGGGAAACCCCAGTCGCCCAGGAATTTTGGAAGTGATCATGGACTGGTCAGAAGGGAAAGAGTTTGGAATATCATCAGAGGAGGAAGTGATGCGTGCAGAAGAGGCCCCACCATATAATAAACTACCAACAAATAAGAAGAAACATGCCCTGTTCACTGATAGATCCTGCCAGGTTGAGGGAAAGCATCAAAAGTGGAAGGCTGCTGTGTGGAGTCCTACACAACGAGTTGCAGAAGCCACTGAAGGACAAGGGGAATCGAGCCAGTTTGCAGAGGTGAAAGCCGTCCAGCTGGCTTTGAACATTGCTGAATGAGAAAAATGCCCAGTACTTTTATCTCTATACTGATTCATGGATGGTGGCAAATGCTCTGTGGGGGTGGTTAGAGCAGTGGAAGCAGAGCAACTGGCAGTGCCTAGGCAAACCCATCTGGGCTGCTGAACTGTGGCAAGATATTGCTGCCTGGACAGAGAATCTGGTTGTGAAAGTACGCCACGTAGACACCCACGTACCCAAGAGTCAGGCCACTGAGGAACATCAAAACAACAAGAAGGTAGATTGGGCTGCTGAGATTGAAGTGGCTCAAGTGGATCTGGACTGGTGACATAAGGGTGAATTACTCATAGCTCGGTGGGCCCATGATGCCTCAGGCCATCAAAGAAGAGATGCAACGTATAGATGGGCTCATGATTGAGGGCTGGACTTGACCATGGACACTATTGCACAGGTTATACTTGAATGTGAAACATGCTGCAAACAAGCAAGTGAAGTGATTAAAGCCTCTTTGGTATGGAGGACAATAGAAGCCTGGCAGACTGATTATATTACACTCCCACAAACCCGCCAAGGTAAGTGCCATGTGCTCACAGTGGTGGAAGCAACCACCGGATGGCTGGAAACATATCCTGTGTCCCATGTCACCACCCGGAACACCATCCTGGGCCTTGAAAAACAAATTCTATGGTGACATGGCACCCCAGAGAGAACTCAGTCAGACAATGGGACCCATTTCCGAAACAGCCTCATAGACACCTGGGCCAAAGAGCATGGCATTGAGTGGGTATACCACATCCCCTGTCATACACCAGCTTCTGGGAAGATAGAAAGGTACAATGGACTGTTAAAAACTCCACTGAGAGCCATGAGTGGTGGGACCTTAAAACATTGGGATACACATTTAGCAAAAGCTACTTGGTTAGTCAATACCAGGGGATCTGCCAATCGAGTTGGCCCTGTCCAATCAAAACTCCCACGTACTGTAGAAGGGGATAAAGTCCCTGTAGTGCACATGAAGAATATGCTAGGGAAGACAGTCTGGGTTAGTCCTGCCTCAGGCAAAGGCAAACCTATCCACAGGATTGCTTTTGCTCAAGGACCTGGGTGCACTTGGTGGGTGATGTGGAAGGATTGGGAGGTCCAATATGTACCTCATGGGGATCTGATGTTGGGTGAGAATACCCAATGAATCAAATTATATGTTGCTAATTGCTAAATAATTCTGCCACTGTACGTTATCATTACTAGAATTTCTGTCAGTTGTGCTACGGTAAGAATCACCTAAACTAATGACAGATGAACTTTGATGAAACTGAGTAAAGTGCAGCGATGATGGAATCGGAACTGACCTCAGCAGCTGGTGCCCAACAACTTCCTTGAGATTGACATCTTCAATCCGTGGACTGTGGGCATGGGCCACATCGGACATACCAACCACGAGCTCTGAATACAGCATGCAATAGTCCAGCACCACACACCATCTTGCCTGCCCTGAGACACTGTTCTAACAGAGGGATCCCAAAGTCATGGATTAAATTAACTCAATGGACGTTTTTAGAGGCATGGCCCATAGACTAAAGGAATTATATCTATATGTATATATATGTATATGTACATATATAAGATAGGGAAAAGTAGTGGAAATTAATTGGAAACTCTAAGATCTGGGCATGACATAGACGGTATTGAATAAGGGTTGGATGATGTCCTGGATTCCGGCAGGGATAGGGTTAATTTTCTGACACAGGACACAGGTATTCCATACCATGTGAGGCCATGCCCAGTCTATAGCCAGGGGAGCTGACCAGGGGAGAGGGAAGGAGTCACCGCTTAGGAGCAGGCTGGGGTTTCTGGGAGTCTAGTCGGTGAGTGATGGTACAGTAATCGTGTTTGTACATTCCTCCATCAGTGGTGTTGTTGTTTTCCTCTTTCCTTTGCTGTTCTGTTAAACTGCCTTTATCTCAACCCACGAGTTTTGCCTTTTTACTTCCAATTTTCCCCCACCGCTGTGGGGGGTTGAGGGAGCAGCAGAATGGTTCTTTGTTGCCAGCTGAGGCCAAACCACAACAATTAATTTATACAAGTATCTATTTAAAAAAGAAACACTCTATATGGTGAAGTTCCAACACAGTTGGAATGAACTCCTTGAGAAGTATTTAAAATTCATATTCAGTTTAACTCTGTTATCACAAATATGTATGGTGTTGAAATTGTCATAGTGGCTCATAGGCAGGGTTGTCCACCTTTGTATTCTGTCTGAGAGATTGGGGTGCATCAGTAGTGGATGAAAGAACTGAACACTAAGAAATGAAACTATCTACATTCCACTTCTGTTCGTTTTAGGCATACATACTTAGTTTCATCCACAGCTCTATATGACAAATTTAAGATTGTTTCTATTTTAAATGCTTAAAATGTCCAGACACAGGATCAGTATAACTTTGTCACCCTTTGAACATTACTTCTAAAGATTTATACTGTGTGTAGCGTGCTACTCATATATGAGTTTTATATGAAGTTACAAGAAGAGCATCAAATATTTTGAGAAATGGTTTGGGATGAGGACATAGGAGACATTCATGTTGTCTTTCCAGTATTCTTCCCTGTATCCTTTCCCTTTCCTGAGGGCTGTGAAAAGACTCTCCTTTTGAGTCAAACAGAAGTTAGTTAGTTCATGCATGTACAATGTGGGCTCCTGTCTACTAGTCTCACAAGCTCTTTTTGTTACACGAGGTAACCGCCCATGTTGAAGAGCAAATACTGGTTATTGCATAGCCTCCTATACCCCAAGATGACATACGTGTTCCCATGCCTATTATATGTGGGAGAAAGATTATTGCCATTCACTAGAGCTAATTCTTCAGGTTCAAGTCCTGATAAGGAAAAGTCCTGATTGGTGGGCAGGGAAGAGACAATGCAAAAGGCTGATGTTTTCACTAACCAGTTGCTGGACTATGATGACGTTTTCCATTCAAAATGTTTGTCTTAGATATATTGTAGCCAGTGACTGGATTGTAATTGCCATGAGCCATCTTACATGGGAGCACTTGGAGGAAATGATGATGATTGAAGCTGGAGTGAGTTTTGCTACCAACTTCATTCTTGGAAAATGAATATTTCTTGACTGTTTGAAGCCTGTTACACGTTCCATGGTTTCAAAAGTTTGGCTGTACCTATAAAGAACGTAAAGAAATGTTTAGAGTATCCAGCACTCTCTAGCATTGTTTTTGAAGCCACTGTTTTTGCTTGTGCAGTTCAACCCTTCACTCTTGAGCAGTTTAGATAGATACATTGTTTATCTGTCATTGGTTTTCTAAATTATATATAAATAGAAGATAGATCATGGCAGAGAGTGTAATTGCACTGGTGGTAAGCAGTAATAGCGTAGTTACTATATGAGTTATCACAGTCAATTTAACAATAATTTGTGATAACACCATTTTCTCTATTCCGTAAAATAGAGTTGGAAGTAGAAAATTTGTGTTGGGGAGACAAACAGAAGATTGTTGCTGGCGTTCCTTCCATACTTCACTCCTGCTGCATCCTACTTATCAGTAAACACAACCAATTGCATTATTATCAGAACACCTGAGAGGAAAAATTATGTAGCTTTTATGTACACATTTATAGTAATTTTATGGTAATTTACACATAATCAAGAAAATGTACACCCCCATATGATATGTTTCATCGTTAGATTGGTTAGATTAAAAAGGCTGCAGTCACCTCTGTTTTTCATGGAACCTTCACTGGAGGAGAGATACTAGCACATAGAAGGTAAACCCTATTCTCTAGTTAGTAAGAAGCCTGTTAAGACAGTGGTATTTAAGTTAATTAGATAATGCTAGTTGAATGCTCTAAAGATGAAAACAAAGAGTTTAGCTGTGTCTCTCAAAATACTGGGACACAGGAAAGGATGTGGGAATCTACTACCTTAGATATTTTTTCCCCTCTGGCTGCATGTCCTGATTTTATTCTTACACAGCGTGGACAGAAAAGTCATTCTCATCAGGATGATAAATAACGTGGCAAAATGGTCTTCCTAATGAGACTTATACAAGAGAAACCAAGAGCTTATCTTCACTCCATCTGGGGATCATTGCACCTCTGCAGTATTGCGACTCTGGAGAGTGAATGCATCTGCTGTTGAAAAGAGCAGTAATAATCTCAGCTGTACACTGTGCTACCAATTTGGAAACATCCCAATGTCCATCTACTTTCCTTTCCTGCTTGATCAGGCACTTGGCTTTAGTGCAGAATTTTATCCCCAGTGTAGGTCAACTGTATCTTACAGCAGCAAACAGCATTGAAATATTTGTTCCTGAATCTAATGAAACGCCATCTCATTGCCAGAGTTTAGTACTGGGTATAATCTCTTTCAGGTCTTATGTGCATTCAGGTACTGCAGCAAGAGAGCTCTTCAGAACTAGTGCTGCTTCAGCTGTTTCAAAAGCAGCTCTAAGGCTGCTAGTAGAGATTCGTTAGCCTCCACCAGCCTCCAAAATATCTACCAATGGCTTAATTAACAGTGATGTTGTTGAACTGGTGATAAGACCAATGGGAATTTGTGTGCTAAATGTCTAACATGTAGACAATGTTTAGTCTGTCTCAGAGATGTAAATGAATGCAGTGTTAGCAGCACTGGCATGGGAGTCAGGGACATGGGTACTTTTTTTTTTGCCCTGAGACAACAGAACCATGCCAAGAGCAATGAGATTTGTGTATTCCTTGGGAAACTTCAGACCTCAGTGAAGAAAGGCTCATAGACAGGCTGAGCTTGTGTCCAACTGGGAAAGAAAAGCCACAGAGCCCATCTGTGGAACTGAGAACATTGATGCAGTGAATCCTGCAGCAAGTAATAAAATGGGCTTAAAGTAGTTGTGAATTCGGTATTTACTATTGATCTGTGTCCAGAGCAAATATGTGGAAAGTCATATCAATATTGATATTAGGAGATTTTCTAATACTGAGTTTTAATTATGACTAGTGCTGGGCTGTAATCAGAAAATATTTAGTAAGTTATATAAGCCCCATGCTTTCTATTTTGTTAGCATCTCTTGTCTTTCTGTCATGCTTATTAAGAGAAGGATTATACAGCTCAGATAAAGCATGTTGTTATAGGCACAGCAGGTACATACAGCTGGTACAGGGCCGTTTTTTTTAATTCAGTAATTATACTGGTCAGTAGGATAAAAGATCAATCTCAGGCTGACATTGTTATCCACACTAAGTTATACGCAGAACAGAAAAGTAAGAACTACAATAGCCTCAGGTACAAGAAATGGGTATTTCACAACTCGATATTTTAGTAGACATAGCAAGTAATAAGGAAAGTGATGGTGAAAGCCTGGAGAGAAATTTGGAAAAATACAGAGTATAATATATTTGGAGAGGAAAAATATATTTCAGCTTAAAATAAAAGTAAACATTTTACTGTTCGTACTTCATGGTGGCAGAGTTTTATTTATTTTTTTTCTGTTACAGGGTCTGAAGAGGGCGTCAGGTTTAGCTGCATCCATATTCTGTATTCAAGGCCCAGAAGACCTGGGATAACATATGCTACATTCTTTCCCTGGGTAGTATAATGACTAAACTGATTTGCTCTCCTTGAAGCATTGAACTGATTTGATTCAGAATATATCCTGAAGTAATTCCTGGGAGCAGTACAATTTCACATTGTCCCTTACTGTAGGTTTGCAGCTTCATTGAATATCATTTTTCATTTTTTCACATTGCATTTACCAGGAAACAGGAGAAGTACAGGAAATTATTAGTGGCTACCTTTTTTTGTGGTGTTCTTATCCACTGTGCTGTCCTCAACCACTAATGCAAACAGCTCATACAAAGCATGCATTTATTTTTGCAAAGATGTATGCACTTCTAAGCACTGCTAATCTTTTCTTTACAGACACCAGAACAAGCCAGCAACCGAATGGTGGCTAAATTAAAAGTAGCAAGACAAAATTCTGAATGTAACCTGCCATTGAACCTCGGAGTGAACCTTCAGGAGAGGGTTTACTTTTTGCAAATGAAATTTTAGAGGGTTTGTGTAGCCCTTGCATCCATGCCAATTAGTGCACAGCCAAAATCCTCGAAGAAAGAACCCTTGCAGTTAGCCTGCTTAGGAAGAAAGATGTTGATGATAGTGGAATACTTTGTATAAGACAGTAGAGAAAGTTCTTGTCAAATGATGACATTTAAAAAAGGCACAGGGAGGACAAGCATTTTTTAGCACACAGTTCAACAATGTAGTTATAGCAACATTGTTTCAGTCTGTAGAGCTGGTGCAGAATAAATCTCTGTATCATCAATAAAAAAATGAAAGATTCAAGTACAGTGAGAGAAAATTCTGGGCTTTACATCAGTACTTTAGGAATAAGACCAGATTGATTCTAGACAACTAATGGCTGTAACCATTGGGACAGGTTTCACTCTGTATTGCTTTTAGTCTCTTTGGTTGATATGTTAGCTGGTTAGGAATGTTTTTTCTAAGGAGGGAAGAAAAACCTTTGTTGCGGATGGAAATATTTGACACAGTTATGATTTAGCAGCTATTCAAAATTTATTAATGATTTGAACCAGATCAAGAGGTTGAATTTTAGCAGCATTTAATCATTAACTGATTTAAGGATTTACAAGATGATTTAACAAAATAATTGAACAGCGACTTAATTACAGATTCAAAAATGAGAAGATTCACACTAACATACTATAAGGTGTCCCAGATCAATACATTTACATATAAGCACAAGCATACAAATACACAGCACTTGAGGGGTTGCACATACACCCACATCTTAGTTTTTAACTGCTAGGACCAAAGGTCCCTTCACAACGGGCAACTCCAATGAGCAGAAGGGTGCCCCTTTTTACGTGTGCACAGACAAATAAACAGAAAGTATTTGGATGCCGTAAAGTATGAGAACACCCACATTCATGAGAGCTAATGTGTATATTAGAGACAAATGGATAGAGAGGTGGATGAAAGAGAGGCTACCCTATAGTTAATGTTTGCCTCTTCTTGAGTTTGGAGTAAATACTCACAATGCATTGGCAGTCCTGAGCGGGCGATAACTGAGACTTCGGAAGGTTGACTTGCCCTGGCCTTTTAATCACCAGGTGTCTGCCTGAGTGGTGTCCCAACTCAGGGGACATGCTGGTCACAGCCCACTGTGATACAGAAGAGATCATTTAGGGTCTCGCTAGAATCACTACTTACAAGGTCTGAGATAAATGACTTTCATCAGGTACTTTTCCACTCCAGCCCAATTCGGACAATGATATATTCTGGTATGGAATCATGGAATCACAGAATTTTCAGAGTTGGAAGGGACCTCTAGAGATCATCTGGTCCAACTCCCCTGCTGACGCAGGAATGCCTAGAGCACATTACTCAGGACTGCATCCACGCGGGTCTTGAAAATCTCCAGAGAAGGGGACTCCACAACCTCCCTGGGCAGCCTGGTCCAGTGCTCTGGCACCCTCACCGTAAAGAAGTTTTTTCTTGTGTTTGAATGGAATTTCCTATGTTCCAACTTGTGCCCATTGCCCCTTGTCCTGTCACTGGGAACCACTGAAAAGAGTCTGCCTCCATCCTCCTTCAACCCACCCTTTAGATACTAATAACCAATAATAAGGTCTCCCCTCAGCCTTCTCTTCTCCAGGCTAAAGAGTCCCAGCTCTCTCAGCCTTTCCTCATAAGGGAGATGCTCCAATCCCCCAATCATCTTTGTTGCCCTACGCTGGACTCTCTCCAGTATTTCCCTGTCCCGCTTCAGCTGAGGAGCCCAGAACTGGACACAGTATTCCAGTTGTGGCCTCACCAGTGCTGAGTAGAGGGGGAGAATGACCTCCCTTGACCTACTGGCCATACTCTTCCCTGTGCAGCCCAGGATTCCATTGGCCTTCCTGGTGACAAGGGCACATTGCTGGCTCATGGATAATTTCCTATCCACCAGGACCCCCAGATCCTTCTCCTCAGAACTGCTTTCCAGCAGGTCCACCCCTAGTCCATATTGGTGCCTAGCATTCTTCCTTCCCAGGTGCAGGACCCTCCACTTGCTCTTGTTGAACCTCATTAGGTTCTTCCCTGCCCAGCACTCCAGCCTGTCCAGGTCACGTTGGATGGCAGCATGGCCCTCTGGAATGTCAGCCACCCCTCCCAGTTTGGTACCATCAGTGAACTTGCTGAGGATACACTCTGTCCTCTCATCCAGGTCATTGATGAATATATTGAACAAGATTGGACCGAGGATTGACCCCTGGGGGACACCACTGGTTACAGGCCTCCAACTTGGCACTGCTCCATTAAGCACAACCCTCTGAGTTCTGTCACACAGCCAGCTCTCAATCCACCTCACTGTCTCCTCATCTAGCCCACACTTCCTCAGCTTCTTAATGAGGATGTCATTGGAGACAGTGTCAAAAGCCTTGCTGAAGTCTAGGTAGATGACATCTACTGCTCTCCCCCCATCCAGCCAACCAGTTATAACATCGTAGAAGGCTATCAGATTGGTCAAGCATGATTTACCCCTGGTAAATCCGTGTTGACCACTTCCAATAACTTCCTGTTCTTCAACGTGTTTGGAGATGACATGCAGAATGAGTTGCTCTATAGCCTTCCCAGGGACAGAGGTGAGACTAACCGGCCTGTAGTTCCCTGGGTCCTCTTTCTTGCCCTTCTTGAAGACTGGAGTGATGTCGGCCTTCTTGCAGTCCTCAGGCACCTCTCCTGTTCCCCATGACCTTCCAAAGATGATGGAGAGTGGTCTAGCAATAACATCTGCCAGCTCTCTTGGCACTCGCAGGTGCATCCCATCAGGGCCCATGGACTTATGGGTGTCCAGCTTGGCCAAGTGGTCTCTAACCCAGTCCTCCTCAACTGAGGGAAAATATTGCTCTCTCCAGACCTTCCCCCTTGCCTCCAGGGTCTGGGATTCGTGAGGGACAGCTTTAGCAGTGAAGACCGAAGAAAAGAAGGCATTCAGTAACTCCACCTTCTCTGTGTCTTCCACCACTAGGGTGCCCATCTCATTCATCAGTGGGCCTGCATTTTCCCTAGTCTTCCTTTTGCTATTGATATACTGAAAGAATCTCTTTTTATTATCTTTAACCGCAGTGGCCAAGCTGATTTCTGCTTGGGCTTTGGCCCTTCTAATTTTCCCCTTGCATAGCTTGACTACATCTTGGTATTCCTCATAAGTTGCCGACCCCCTTTTCCAAAGAATGTAAACTTTCCTTTTGTTCCTGAGGTCCAGCCAAAGCTCTCTATTTAGCCAGGCTGGTCTTCTTCCCCATCGGCTTGTTTTTCGGGACATGGGGATGGCCTTCTCCTGTGCTTTTAAGAGTTCCTGCTTAAAGTATGACCAGCCCTCCTGGGCACCTTTGCCCTTCAGGACTGTCTCCCAAGGGACACTGTCAACCGTGCTCCTAAACAGGCTAAACTCTCCCATTCTGAAGTCCAAGGTGGCTGTTCTGCTGGCTTCCTGCCTTGCTTCTCCAAGAATTGAAAACTCTACAATTTTGTGGTCACTCTGCCCAAGACGACCTCTAACCTTTAGATCCCCCACAAGACCTTCTCTGTTAACAAACAGTAGGTCCAGTTGGCTCCCTTACCAGCTGTGCTAGGAAGTTGTCTTCCACACACTCCAGGAACCTCCTGGACTGTTCCCTCTCTGCTGTGTTATATTTCCAGCAGACATCTGGGAAGTTGAAGTCCCCCATGAGAACAAGGGCAAGCGATCGCAAGACCTCTGTCGGCTGCTTCTAGAATATTTCATCAGTCTCTACATCCTGATTGGGGAGTCTGTAACAAACTCCCACCACGATGTCTGCCTTATTGGCCTTCCCCTTGATTCTTATCCATAAACACTCAACACTGTCATTCACATTGTTAAGTTCTAGGCATTCAAAACCGCCCCTAACATAGAGGGCCACCCCACCACCTTGCCTGTCCTTTCTGAAAAGTTGGTAGCCATCAATCACAGCATTCCAGTTGTGCGAATCTTCCCACCACATTTCTGTGATGGCAACTATATCATAGTTCCCTTGCTGTACAATGGCCTCCAGCTCCTCCTGTTTGTTCCCCATGCTGCGTGCATTAGTGTAGATGCACTTCAGCTGAGCTAATTGTCCTGCCACTTTTTTGGGGGGACAAGCCCTAATTACCACCTGATCGTGCTCAGACACTTCTGTAGTTATCATCCCATCACTACCCCTCATGTCTTTACTACCATATGGATCGCCATCCCCCACCATCACCGAGACAGACTGCAAGACTTTGCAGCACTTTTACCCAGAAGCACTGGCATGCTGCTCCCAGCCTCCGCTTTACTAATCCTGGTTCCATCCCTGTCCCCCTTCAAACTTAGTTTAAAGCCCTATGAATGAGCCCTGCTAATTCTTGTCCCAGGATCTCTCTTCCCCTTCGAGTTAGGCTTTCCCCACCAGTTGCCAGCATGCCTGATGACCTGTAGATCAACCCATGATCAAAGAAACCAAAGTTCTGCCAGTTACACCAGTCTCGCAGCCAGGAGTTAATTTGCGGGCTCCTCCTGCTTATCCCCTCATCAATCCCTGCAACTGGTGGGATAGAGCAGAATACTATTTGTGCTCCTGATCCCTTAACCAGCCGTCCCAGGGCCCTAAAGTCATTCTTCATTGCCCTTAGACTTCTGGTAGCTACCTCATCACCACCTACTTGAAATATCAGTAGTGGGTAGTAATCTGAGGGCCGAACCAGGGTAGGGAGTTTTCTCCTTATGTCCTTAATCCTGGCCCCAGGAAGGCAGCTGACCTCCTAGTGGGATGGGTCAGGTCTACAAATGGGGCCCTCTGTTCCCCTCAGAAGGGAGTCACCTACTACAATTACCTTTCTTTTTTTCTTAATTGAGGAAGTCCTAAGGCGTGGGGGTGAGTGACTAGCCCTGGGCGACTCACTGGATGGATCGCCATCTCCGTCCTCCTTCGCCCGGCCCTCAATTTCCAAAGCCCCATACCTATTATGCAAGGGCGATTGGGAAAGTGAGGGGGGGCCAGGAGGGGTTTTGTTTGACTCTCCGAGGAAGGACCTGTCTCCACTCCCCCTTGTCCCTTGAGTCCCCTCCTTCTGCCTGGTGACAGGAGGGAAGGGGATCATCCACTTCTGGCTGGGCCTCTTCCTGCTGCCTATGCCTCAGGGTACGGCTCCACCACTCTATTTCTCTTTTGCATTCCCTAATGCTTCTTAACCTTTCTACCTCCTCCCTCAGCTCAACCACCTGCCTGAGCAGATCGTTTATTTGATCACACCGCACACAGGCGGTGTCTCTGGCTCCCTCTGACACCAGTGCCAGGCTCAGGCATTCCTTGCAGCCGGAGACCTGCACGGCCACATGCTTGCGCGGGAGCACGGTCTGAGTTCCCACGTTCTTTCTTGCAGTGGCTTTGGGCCGTCTAGCGGCCATGTTCTTCTCTGGAGCCGGGAGGTGACCAGTCACTGCTGCCTGCCTCCCGCACGCCCAGAGCACGTCCCCCTGCACGCTGATGTTCCTCCGCTTGCGCTCACCCAGCTCGTGGCCGGCTTCGTCGCAAGGCTTGCAGCGACCCACCGTGCGAGATGCTGCGCCCTGCTCGCTCGCCCGCCCTCGCCGCGGTGATGCCCACTGGCTGCCTGCGTGCTGGGTGCTCTGGGACCGCTCGTTTAGAGCTGCCGCGGGTGGTGTTGGCTCCGCCCCTGCCACATCACAGCCTGCCCTCGAGCTGCCAGTTCTGGCATGAGCTAGCCACTTTTCCTGGCTTTGAAAAGCCCCCAAAAGAGACCCTTGCTGGTCTTTTCCACCTCAATCCCCTTCCCCAGCACAGGCTTACCTGCACTGGAGTTGGTCTCCTCAGCAAATGGCACTTTCCACCAGTTGCACAAGCCCAGAGCCTGCTAGGTCTTAAAGTTCCAGTATCATCCCCCTCTTTGGGCCACGATCCATATAGTGCCAGGAGTGATGGATTACCCTTGTTGTTCCCAAGCGATAGGAGGCACAGAAACCAGTTATGCTATGGAGTTACCATCACATTCTAGTCCATTACTCTTCTCTTTCTTTCTTTCTTTCTTTCTTTCTTTCTTTCTTTCTTTCGCTTTCTCGCTTTCTCTCTCTCGCTTTCTCGCTTTCTTTCTCTCTTTTCTTCCTTTCTTTCTTTTCTTCCTTTCTTTCTTTCAGACCATTATATGTGCCAGGTATTAATGGGCTGACATAACGTTCTGGTCCATTGTATTGTTATGTGGCCTAGCCATGGGGGGGTGAAATCGTGCCAAGCACCGAGTAGCCTAAAGAGGCGGTGGGGGATGCCCCACCACAAACCTATATCTACCAAACTGAGTGAATCAAATTCAATCTTTGTCCCATTTCTTCCCCATTTACAATAAGCATATGTTTTCTTCAGTAGCTGAAATGTTTCGACTGAGTATGCATTTTGTATATATATACATATCTGTATGTACGCATGTATGCATATATTAAAGAATCGGAGATCATTCATAATAGGTGTGTTTTGAAGACTGATAAATCTGTCCACTTTCAGACTTTAAAGCAAAGTTTTCGTCAATTCATTCTCTTTAAGAGCATACTTCATGCTAATGGTTCATTCCTACACAGTGCCACTAGCTCTCACTATATACACAGAACAGTTAGTCCTTAACAGTTATGCTCTAAATTACTCAGGGTACACCACTACAAAACTCACACTCACAAAAAACTGGAGACATATGCAGGCATATGGATTGTGACCTGGGGTCCTGTCCCAGCCACCAGCACTGAGCCCCTCACTTGCTTCACACACTCTGGTCCCTCCCAGCCGTTAGTTGTTGGATCACACACCATTCCCATCCCAGTGGCTGGGGTGGAGATCTCTCTTGCTCCAGTAACTGACACTACTGGCCAGGTGCACCTACACCTCCAGTCTAACTCCAGTTGCTGATGGCAAATCCACTCATGCTGGTACCCAAGCAACTCTCAGTCCCGCAGCACACACAGACACAGGACACAGACTGAGATTACTCAGAGATATAATTGAAAAAGGATTTAGTAAGAAGATAGGATGGACTGCAGTGATCAGGTGCAGGTCTCAGCCAGGCAAGCATGCTGACCGACCCATTTTACACCTGCCCAGATCCTTTTATACCCGTGTCTGCCTACCTTCCCTTTGCTCCTCCCCAGTCCCCTTCTCCTTCACAGTCCTTCATCAGTTTGCACAGTCTCACTGGACCCCCAACATTATGAACCTTCAGGTTTGCATCTTTGTCGGCTGCAAAGTCTCACTTCACCTGCAGTTCCTTGGTAACCTATCAGTTAGTGTGACTGACCAAGCTGGCCTCTTGTCTTGCTTCCATTATGTTCGCCCATCAGCTTTGTGCCTCTGTTTATTTTGTTCGTGGCCTCTCCCTTTTCCTTGCCATTCCATTTGACAAGGTTCTTGATCAGGTAATCCTCCTGAAATGAACATTCCCACGTTTCACTACCCTTACCAGTGAGCACGAATGACCAGATGTGGTTCTTGTTACTGCCTCCCTTATCATTAGTTAGTCAGGTTTTTCTGTCTGTATGTTCTTGTTTATGGCTTCCTCCTTTACTTATTTTCTCTTTTGCAGTGAAAAGGTCCTTGCCCAGAGACCCATAAGGAAGCAGAGACCTCTGCTTTCACATATCCTTACAGTGTTTAAAAGCCAACCAACCCACCAAACACACATCCTATAGAACAGTGCAGAATGAAATGGAAGTTGTCTTTGAGGTATGGTGTTTTCAGGAGATGTGAAAACCTGTTTTCCATTCCAGTGGTAATAATTTTACTTAAAACCATTCTGACAGCAAAAAGGGGTTTGAAGGATATTTGAGGTCTAATGTTTAGGAAAGCTTTTGCATACCAGACGGTAAGGTTTACCACTGATGGTATGGTTTGGAGATAATTTTAATTTCAAATGTTCTAAACAAATGCAGTGGTGGTTGGTTATTGTTTATTTTATATTTTTGTGTAGTTTTCTCTTTTTATTAAAATGAGAAACTTTGAGTAAAATATTTGCTTCCTTCTAGTAAAGACTGGAATAATTTCTTAACTCTCTAGAATTTTCACAGGAAGGGTATTCTATTTTCTGTTTGTCTCTAATCATCCCTGCTCAAATACATATTGCTGTAACAGCTGGTCCCCAGAACTGCTTGTACAGCATGGGTCTGGGGATTTAAACACAAATGAAAAAATCATTAGAAACCTGGCAATAAAACCTGAATATTTGAAGTCTGGAACAAAAAGTTCACCAAGTCAGCCATTTTAATATGTCGTTTTGGAGTTTTTGCTACATGTTCTGAAGGTGCTTTCCTTACAATATAGTAGTGTTGCTGGCATTCTGATCATTTTACAGGAGCAGGATGAGTAGAAACAGGGAGGATGAGGTTTTATTTGCAAAATTTTTAATAAGGAGAAGACTTGATGGTATTAATACATGTAAGCAAGCCTGTTACCATTAATTAGAAAAGCCAAAATACATCATGGAAGATGGAGGAACTGGATACTTTTGCTAACCTTCCAGACATGTTTGGGTGAAAAGACCTCTTTTTAGTAAGGGTTCCTGCCTGTAATCTTCTGTCAGACTAACTGATATACCCTTTCTCTTCAGAAGATGGTGTAGAGCCTAACATGTAAAGGTAATATAATTTTTTTAACCTCTTTTGGTTTTCTAAACATCAGGGAATGATTTGGTCATAACTGTTGAGTTGAAACATGTCCTTTGTAAAGTAAAATACCTGGAATGCTCATCACTCTGCATTTGGCACCTTGAGCTTCAGAGTAAGAGTCAGATATAATGGCAGTATATTAAGTACATGATTCCTTTTTCTGGGAAAATGTCGCATATGTTCTTTGTATCATTAGCATTTGATAAATAATGAATGTCTCTGGGCCTGAAAACACTGAGTGTCATTTTAATGTATGAAATTAACACAGCATATAGAATCAGGGAACTATTTTTTTGGAAGGAACTTCCAGAGTCACCTGGTCCAACCTCCTACTCAGTGAGAATCAAAGACTGCACAGGGCCCTGTCCAGTCCAGTTCTGAGTATTTTTCATAGATGGAGATTCCACAGCCTCTGAGCAACCACCTCCTGTGTTCGACCACCCAGCAACACAGCTAGTTTGGAATGTGAGATGCATCACCCTTATGTTTCAAGAAAAATGTGAGGGTTTTTTTACTTATTTACCTTACAAGGTGCATCTTGAAATGCAGAAGAAGAAAATGACTTAAGAAATATCTTGAAGTTTAATCTGGATATTATGAACGCATTTTTTAAAAAATTTTGCTGTTGCTAGCTGAGTTGAGGGTAACTTATTTTGTGGATAACATTCATCATAAGTATAAAAACCTTTTTAAAAAAAAAAAAAAAAAAAAAAAGGTATTTGAAAGCAAAAGGAGTTTTAAAATGCCCAGGCTTGAACACCATTCTAAAAAAGAGGCAGTACTTGCCTCCACCCACTCTCTGTGACATTATATTGCAAACTAAATACATACATGGGAAGAGCTTAATACCAAAGAAAAAGATTCACAGACTTCAGTAAGTAAAACACTGGCTATTTTCTACTCTAGCAAAACTGGTTACAAACTCCTGAAGTTGGATGTAAGCATTATTCTTTGAGAGGTGATTGCATTTTAAGTGTGTTTTGCATATTGCTTTCTGTTATCTATTGGATGATGCCATCCTCAATAATCCTGTTGTTTGGGTGGCTATGGATTATGTCCCTCAGAAAAAATCAAGAGAAGACACAGGTGCTTGTAGTTGGAGAGTCTTGCTGGGAATATGATGGTGTGGATATGAGCAAGAACTAAGGAGAAAAGGGTTTTTTGTACTTACCTACGTGATGGAAATGTAAACTCTGGGGGTATTTCAGACACTTGCCAAATTAAGATGTGCTAAGAATTGTTTCTGAAATTATGCCTTGTGGATTTAGCTCTATCTTTTAGCTATTTAGATATCGTGAATTTGGAAGATCTTTCAGTGATGAAATATACTGTGACTAGGCTCTTGTTTCTTGGTATTTAACATGGCTAAAACTAAAATACAGCCTAAAATACATGCATACATGAAAGACAAATAGAGAATCATTGTATCTCTACTTTGTTTTATCCCAAAAGGGATGTGGAAAAGTCTCTAGAAGAACTAGAAATGATTCGATGTATGACATCCGTGACACAGAAAAGATGGGGAGTAATCTTGCATAGGAATGGCATTCTTTAGTAGCTTCAAATGCAATAAATATCTCTCTAAAGATGTAATTTGCTGCGCAGGTCACTCAATATCCACCAATTTTTTTATGTTGGTTTATTTTGTTTTGGTTTGGTTTTTAATGGCTATTCAACAGAAATTGTACTTTGTGGAAATTCCAGTTTTTCAATAATCTGTGAAATTATATCAAGAAATGTGTATTTCTTTCCATTTACCATTGAAAACATTAGGGGATGGGAAGAGGGAAACAAACTAGGAAAAGTAGCATTATCTGTCTTCTTTTTTAACAGAATATATATTAAAAGGAAAATTAGCATTGTTTTAAAGGTCAGAATATAGCTTGTTCACCATTCTTTTCTATTTCTTTTTCTCAGTGTTATAATCACTGTAAGAACTTGATATAAAACATACAGTTCAAAATTATTATATTTGCCAGCAGGTGGCACTGTGCAGTAAAGCAGTGACACGGCTTGGAAACTTCAATTTAATTGTTTTCTCCTAGTTTTTTGTTTTCTTTTAAGTCATAAGATTCCATGAAGGACAGATCTCAGGTACACAAAACAGATAATCTAAATGGATTTAAAAAATGTAAAGATTCATTCATTAAAATCAAGACTCAGAAAAGACAAACTGAAATTTATGTTAACAGGTTAATGCTAATCGGCATTTTATTAATATCTCCATCTGTAAACATCTTTCCCTCTCTTAAGATATAAAAAGTACACTTTAAAAGTAGGTGTACAGGAATCACTTAGTGCTAACCAATTCCTGATATGGACAGCTAGACATTCACAGAATTGCTGAGGTTGTAAAGCACCCCTGGAGATCATCTTGTCCAATGCTCTTGCTTAAAGATACAGCAGGTTGCACAGGGCTGTTTCTGGCTGGATTCTACATGTCTCCAAGGATGAAGACTCCACAACCTCCCTGGGCAGCCTGTCCCAGTGTTTGACCACCTTCACCATAAAAAAGCTATGCTTAAATGGAATTACCTGTATTTCAATTTGTGCCCATTTCCTCTTGTCTGGGCACTGAAGGATCTACCCTTGTCTTCTTAACTTTGTGTCACTTCCTCTTCAAGTATATATATTAAAATATTTCTCCTGTGAGCTTTCATTTCTGCAGGTTGAACAGTCCCAACACTCTCAAGCTCTTCTTATATGTCAGATGGTCCAGGCCTTTAATCAAGGCCCTCTGCTGGACTCACTCCACTATATCCATGTCTCTGTGGCACTGGAGGCTCTCAGACTGGGCCCAGAACTCCAAATGTGTTTTACCAACTCTGAGCAGAGGGGAAGGACCACCTCCATTGACCTGCTGCTGCTGTATTTCCTTATGCAATGCAGAAGGCTGCTGGCCTTTTATGACACAAGGGTATATTGCTAGCTCATGGTGAACTTGGTGTCTGTTACGATCTCCATGCCCTTCTCTGCCAAGCTGCCTTTTTTCTGCTAAGCCCACAGCCTGTGTTTGTGTTTGAGGTTATTTGTCTCCCATGTGCAAGATGTGGCATTTCCCTTTGTTGGACTTCATGAGGTTCATCTCTGTCTATTTCTCCAGCATCTGAAGGTCCCTCTGAATGGCAGCACAAATATGTGGTGTATCAACCACTCCTCCCAGTTTTATACTATCTGTTCACTTGTGGAGGGTTTGCTTTCTCCCATTATCCAAGTCATTAATGAAGATGTCAAACAGTATTGGCCACAGTTTTGAACTGAGTACACTGTGAGTTACTGGCTTGTTTCTGGTCTCTGTGCTGAACCACAATCTTTTGAACTGGCAGTTCGGCTAGTTTTCAGTCCACCTCGCTGTCCATTTAGCTAGTTTGTACTTCATCAAAGTTTGTCAATAAGGATGTTGTGGGAAATAGTGTCAAAGACCTTGCTAAAGCCAAGATAAAACACATTCAGCCTTCTCCCCTGTCCATCAAGTCTGTCTTCTGACTGCAGAAGGTTATCAGATTTGTCAGGCATGACTTCCCCTTCGTATATCCATGCTGACTACTTATCATCACCTTCTTGTCCTTCATATGTTTGTAAATGATTTCAGGAATTATTTGCTCCATCACCTTCCCAAGAATTAGGGTGGGGCTCACTAAGCTGTAACTCCCTGGATCTTCCTTCTTGTCCTTCCTAAAGATAGGAGTGACATTTACTATCTTGAGGTCCTTAGGCATTTACCCAATCACCACAGTGTTTCAAAGATGATTGACAGTGGTCTCATGACAACCTTGGCCAGTTCCCTCAGCACTTGCAGGTGTATCTCATCAGGTCCCATGGACTTGCATAAGTCTGACTGTTCAAATGTCTGTGAGTTCAAATGTTCTCTAATCTGATCCTTCTCCACTGAGGGTCTTCCTTGCTCCAGATTTTTCCAAGGGTGTCAGGGTCCTGGGATTCTTGTGTGGGAAGATTCTTGATGGAAAGTGAGCATCCTGTGATCACTCCAAGTCTCAATGATCTGTGTGTGGCCTGTAGGTAACTTATGTAAGTGTTGCACTGGAAAGGTTACTTGCGGTCAACACGGTAAGAG
>VFFE01007234.1:45270-69457 GCA_008921705.1 Burhinus oedicnemus | reverse complement strand
GTGTCAGTGTTACCTTGCAACGGGGTACGGGCTTCTTTGCCCTCTTGAAATGAATCATTTACTTGGAAGCTGCCACATTTGCAGTGGAATTTATGAATGTACTACTTTATCAAAATTCCTGTACAGTTCAAGATTCTTTATTTTTCTTTCTGAAATATCAAACTCTCTAAAAGCTTCTACTGGTGAAAGCATCAAAATAAAAAAGACACAGTATGATTAGATGGCTTCTGCACTGTATTTTGAAATTGTTAATGTGATTCCCATAAAAACTCTGGTTCCTCTGGCAGCCCTCTATAACTATACATAATTTACTATTCTTTCTGTAGCTTCAAACAAAACAAAAAATTTTTAAGTTCTGAATAATAATAATCTGTTTCATTAAAGCATACATTACTTTATCCCTGTGGTAACTAATATGGATGAATTTTTTTCCACATCCATCTAGAGAAGTTTGTGTGCGTTGGAAAGACAATAAATATTATTTTGCCATTGTTAATGAGTGTCAGTGGTCAAAGTTTTAGTGTGAAAAAAGGTCTGTAGTAGTCACATGATAAGAATTTCACTTTTTAACTTCCTTGGAATTATTTATTACTCAATGTTGTTTACCTTTCTATTAGAGGTAAAAGTTCCAGATGGATTTTTGTCCATTCTCTCAATCAATTTTATTTAATGGCCTTTGATCCTATACGGATGACTTTCTGGCTCTATAATTTTAAAAATTAAATACTTTCCTCCTCAGATAAAATGTTGACATACAAGACTGACATTCCACTCAGGGAACCTTTTGCACATACACAGTATCTGTGAAGGCAGCTCTGTCTGTTTGTATTAATAACTTAGGATGGTCATGATAGCAATCTTATTTAGCAAAAAGAAGCAACAATTTGAAGTCATAGATTTTTTTTTTTTTTCTCAAATACCACAATCAGCACTGGAGCTTTTCAAATGTTTATTCTGTTCTTTGGGTCTGCATATAATTCCTCTCTCTCAACTTTGATAAATCTTTTATTTACTTGTATGCTGATGACACTGTCTTGCTGCTATCTGATAAGGGGACTAGTAAGATTAACACTATTCTTCATGCTGAGCTAACAGAAAGTATCAAAGTGACTTCATGAAAATGAAGCTAATACTCAATTTAGATAAGACTTCTGGGGTATTGTTCACTCCTTGACCTCTGCCAAGGAGGAAGCTTTTCAGATTAATCCAGACAAGAACACACAGTAACACAACAGGTTTTAGCAAACAACTTGCAGTATCAGGTTTGCCCCCTTTTTTTTTTTTTAGCTTTATCTAATAACAAGACAACAGCAAAGATGAAAATACATGTTTATTTATGTTACCCACATAGAGTTAATCTCTTCCAAGTTTTTTTAACCCAGTGGCTTTAGAACATTTGCATACCTTTTATATTATTAGATTTTAATCTGTTTTATGAGCGCTTGTTCGTAAGGCAGAGTTAGTATCAAATGTCCTTTGATATATTTCCTATGTATGTTTGCACTGCGTAAAAAGCGATGTTTCCTCCAGACAGAGCAAAAAAATGTTATGTAGAACTATCTGTGGCTTATTATTTTTGTATATTAACTCTTTGGATAAAAACTGTGTGGCCTGATAGTTGTTTTTTTAGAATAGTAGTCTTATTGAAATTGTGGGTAGCCTTGCAATTTCATTTTTTTGGGGGTGAAATAAACTTTAGAAAGTTTAGTGGAATCAGTACCTATTGGACAGCTTCACTGCTATGGCAGATTAAAATTTGGTAGTGTGAGTTAGTAAAATCCTGAAAGTTGTAGAGAATTTAGAAAATTTCTTACAATTTTTCAAGCCATTTTCCATATTTGAAACAGTTGAGTCTGTGTATTAGCTTGAATTGTTTCCCAAATCTTATCAAACTGGTCTTTGTGGAATACATGAATTGTTCAAATTAACAGAGAAACTTGCTGAAAGGCAAGCTTAATTCAGAAAAACTTGTGTCCTTTTAAGTTCTACAGTTCTGGGTCTTTCCTGGAGTGTTGCTCTTACCCAGTTCTGTAGACACAGCCTTCAGTGATCTTGAAAGAGACAGTAATAAATAACCGTAGAAGTTAATCAGTCAGTCCAAGAAAAAACTACCTTTTTTTCAAAACCTCAAAAGCATGTTTAAATTAGGTTTTACTCTTACATAATGACTGAAGAAGAATAATTTCTTTACCATGGGTGTCATAATATGTGTGATCCGACAGTAGTAAAATTGTAACTGTATGCTGTTAGCCTCTGGGCGTTATTAGTCAATCTAGCCCTTCACCAAATACTCTCACTCTATGTCACCTGACAGGCATTAAGCTGTTGGTTTATATGGTCTATTTTGCTTATCTCTAATATAAATGAGTGACTCAGAAAATCTGAGAACTTCTATTTTTATGATGTCGGTGAAGTACTGGGACACAAGTCACAATAAATACCAAAATAAAACTGCCCTTGAATATGTAGTATAACTCACTGAAAAGATCCAGAGATAGCAACAAACGTGACATGATTGTAATGAATATGATGAAGACCATTTATTGCAACTGCATCTACCTGCATTGTGCCTACACATTACATGCATATATACATAACAATATTGTGTGTAACATATGTAATGCAAGGATAGTATATTTCAGAAACAGCTTCCAGCTAAGCAGACATAAATTGATACAACGGACACATCAGGAGAACATGAAAGAAACAGTTAAATGTTTGAGAACTCCTGGAAAAGCAACTCAAAGCACACCAGTTACTAAACCAATATAATAGTTTACCTGTGTTAAAGAAACTTCACTAATGAGATGCATTCATTTTTACTCACATAGTAAAATGCTTAGGTTTGCCTTGGACAAAATGCACAATTCCTGTATTAAACCTACTTTTTTTTTCTTTCCCTTCCCAGGGTGTGCTGAATTTTTTAGGTTCATCTAATCCCCCATTCAGTTCAAGGTGTGCTCTTCCATCTGCATACCCATCAGGCTGCCTGCATAGCCCAAATGCACAGGCACCTCTCAGAGGCTATAAGCAAAGAGGTAGAACAGCTGCTAGAAGGCCTCTGTGAGATAATAAATATGCAACAGGTGCTCCAGGCATTCAGGAACAAGAATGGAAATCAGGTTGCAAATGAAATACTTTTAGGAGGGAAACAGCAGAAACAAAGCAAGCTATTTGTAAGACAATGGGAAAAAACTGTGCTCTTTGCTTTTGGCTTCTATGAAACTGAAATTGGCAAAGAGAAGAAAATCAACACAGCTAATGAGTAAAGTTGCAGGGAGCCTAGCTAAAAATAAATGTAATGTTTCTGAACAAACTGAACATCTTTACTGATCAGAATACTGAAATAATTCAATTACCCGTGAAAAGAGCTAGATATCCCATGTGTTTTCCAGGGAAAGGCCAAAGAAATAGATGCTGAAACTAAACGTAGTTCATACATTGGTATTTCTAATAGATTTCAGGAAAGCCATATTCTTTGGACTGTAGGATTATAGTAAAGCTTTGGTTTAGCTATTTTATTGTTTAACTTCTTTCTCCCCATGACTAAAATTAAGGGTATTGCTAGCTTACCAAAGTCTGCCACTGCTATGTCTCTCCAGGATTTGCTGTTCTTTTGGTCTCTTCTGGCAATCTTTGTGCATGTAAAATGAGTCTGAAATCAAATGGAAAAGGAAACAACAGAGCTAAAAGAGTTTTAAGAACACCACAACTGCAGAATCATTTTTTTAATTAGATTTTTTTTTTAATTTTCCATTACTTCACCTTTACTTTGTCTTTTTTTTAAATTTATTTTTTTAAATTTTGTTATTTCCTCTTTCACATTATGGAAAATGCAAGAAATTCACAGATATGAATCAATTTTAATTGCTGCTTTACTGTTAGGTGGTTTTCAGTTATGTTTACTATCTCAGATTTCAGCACTGAAGATTTTGTTGAGAACTAACGTCTCTAAAAGAATGTTGAGTGAGAAATACCATGCGACAAATTGCTGTTACTATTACTTGTAGCACTTTGAAAGCTCCAACTGGGTATCAAGAAAAGACTTCTCAATGTTGCACAAACTAACAGAAATAAACCCCAAACAGCTCACAAACTCTGTATGAAATAAAAAGAGATAAAATACAGATATAAACCAGAAGGTAATGGATAAAGAAAGAGTGCACAAATATTAAAAAACTCTTGGTACTCCAGAAGTTTAAATAGTAAAAGTCATTTTTAAGCAGCAGAGTATTTGAAAGAGTAAACTGAGGCATTTGTATATTTACTAATGGTGAACTCTCTTTAAGTAATAAGAGCAGTTCAGTGAAAAATACAATTTTCAAACAGACAAAAATTTATTTGAAAAAAACCTGCAGGAGGCCAATATCCTGGGTCATATAAAGAGAACTGAATGAGTTACCAGTAAATGAAGTATGTGTAGCAGGTACAGTGAAGGTTGGCTGGCTACAAAGGAGTGAAAATGAAGATAAGTGGCCTGTTTGCCAGTCACAGAAAAAAAAAAATATCATAAAAAGGTGAAGGAAAGGTGACAAAGCTGATGTACAGTTATTAGGAGTGGGTATAACATATAATAAGCCTGTATAATAACCCCTCACATCAACTTCAGAGGAATAGTGGGGAGAAAAAAACAAAACCAAATCAGAACAAAAACCCCAGTCCCTTATGCTTTTTCTCCCTGCTTCCCCCAGATCTTGAAATGAATCTCAATCAGATATTTACACACTACTGCTGTTTAGCAACTTCCGTTCAAGGGTCATGACCCAGACGTGACACAGGCACAAAACGTTCAACACTTATTGATAAGTCACCAATAGTTGTGCTTTTTTTTTAAATAGCAATAGTCTGTTGTGGTTTTTAAAATTTATTTCTACAGTATTAATGTGTGTTTCGTACATACATCTACATACTTCTACTAGCGAAAAAAAAAATTCTTTGAAAATGTAATTATTTACTTTACTTTCTTTCCTGTCAAAATACTTAGTGACTTCTGATGAACAGTAACAAAACAGGAATTTTTTTTGTCTTTGTTTCACCCTCTGTGATTTACGTGAGCAAGAAGAAAAGGTTAATCCTTTTTAAACTGGGAAATATGGCATTCATTTAAAAAGCCATTTCTTGTTCCAAAATGTTGTGACTAGAAAAATAGCCAATGCTCTTCCATGCCCCAGGATAGTAATAGCAATGCATAAAGAAATTAGAGCCCAAAACATCTTGTAAGGTGCTTAACACTGGTGGCAATGTACTAGCAACTTAGGTCTTCTCAGAGTGCAATTTTCCCTTGGTCTCATCCAAATCCTAGTTACAATTATGCAGGGCCTTGGAGTAAACCTTGAAACTGGAATTATTATACTGTTGATGGAGTAGTACCAGGTTGTCAGTGATGAGTGTCTGAAAGATAGCTACTGTTGCAGTTGCCTTCTAATTTCCTGTTTCATGTACTTCGGGAAGAGAAATGCTTGAAATCATCACAAAGAAGTTTAAAATTTTATGCATAGGGTGCCTCACATGGCACAATTTCTTAAAGAGTGGCTGGCAAAACACTATTAAAAATCTGTTAGAAAAAACAGGTATTGTTATTCTGCCTAAATATTGCAACTATAATTCAATTTTCTTCCTGTTTTTTTAAATACTGTTATAGGTACACAATATATTCTAATGTATACCTTGATACTGTACTGGTAAACGAAGAGGATTTTTTTTGTTCTTTTTTCCTAGCTCTTTTGCTATTTCGTGATTTGGTTACTATTCCTTTGGGATTTCTAGGTCTGGTGTTGCTTGTTTGCTTGGTTGGGTTTTTTACAAGAAAAATTGATTTTACTTTTTTAGCAGGTTTAAGATGCATATTTTAATTGTTTCAAGGAAAGTTAATAAACAAAGTAGACTTCATATTGGGGTATAAATGAATACCTTGATGTACCTTTATATACATTTAGTAACTTTTTTCCCCTCTCTTTTCCACTAGCAGCAATCTCTGATAATAAGAATTTGCCCTGTAAAACTTTTGGTTGTGGGGTTTTGACTTTTTGCTGTTTTTAATTAGTGGCTTGTTTATACCTGAAAGGGTAATCACAAGAAAAGATATGATTGCATGTGATGAAGCAATTCTGAAATAAGATTCTAGAGAGAAATGTGAAATATATAGCATCTTCATAAAGGGTAACTGTAAGAGGTGTTTTGTTGTTTTGTGTGCTTTTTTTTAGTAATAGTGTCTTAAAATAGCGTAGAATAAAGCCCTACGTCAACTAAATTAGGATATTGGGACCTAACACTTGAGATGTTGAGCAAATATAATATACCTTGAAGTCCTGACCCTGACAGTGGTTGAGTCATAATAGTCCACAGTAAAGAATATGATACATCTAAAGAAACTTCCCAGAGGAGATGCTGCTTCTTGTCTCTACCACTTAGTAATGACTTACGCTCTATAACTTGTGTTCTAATTAGTCACATAAATGTTTAATTTTTCTTCTGCTGTGGTGAAAAGCTGAGATCGTTCTGCTGAAGTCCTTGGAATTACATGATGTAAATCATGAAGAACTGAGACTACAGTCTTCTTTGTACGTAATATAACATCTGTTTTTATTTTCCCATAAGTCCTTCTTAAGTTAATATAAAATAGGCTTGTGTATTTCTTTTGAAGACAAATCAGGAGTGAATGTCTTTAACAGCATAGTTTTTAACTTCTACCTAGTATTACTTGTTGCGCTTCCGATTGAGACAATATCCTGGTTCAATACTCTGACCTTCAAGGAAAAACAATGTTTTGCACAGTTTGGGGGCTGCTAGCCCAATGCTGAGCATGGTACATAATTAGGGGTAGCAAAAATCATTCCTTCACCTGTTCTCTTTGCAGTGACTTGCATCTGTTGGCCAGTAAATAAGTCTAGCCCTCAAGAAGCGTTTCTTAAATGGCTTGAAAGAGTTTTGCGGTTTGTGACAAGACACACAAATGCTGGGACCCAAAGTTTTCATGATATGTAATGGAATAATTTCAAAACAGAGAGGTTCTTTTAGATTTTAAACAAAATATCAAAGGATATTTACTGGGGAAAAATAATACTTGTGAAGGAGAAGCTAATGGAGTGAGTAAACAAAATCAACATCCTTATTCCTCTATGAATTTATATTGGATACAAGAAGCAGCAGTGGATTTTGTAAGTAAATTATTTGTAATATCCCACTGTCACTCAATAGCTGGAAAATTCCTTAATTTAGTGAAACTGCATTTGAAGAGTGCTTTTTATGGCTTTTGAAATTATGGCTTTAATTATTGATCAGACATTTCAGCATGGCATCCATAAATGCAACACATTAATTACTCTAGGACTTAGCTGTGGAGTTGAAAAAAAAATGCTGAATAGATTTAAGTGTCTGCTTTGCACACAACAGGTGGTGCCTGCCTAATTATTGTAAGCTCTACATAGTGTGATGATGGTCACCAAAAGAAATGAAATTAGTTAACCAGACAGCATAAGCATTTTGGTCCTTTCCATAAAATGTAACACACACTGTTGGCTCTTATGTGTATACATCAAAGTAGTTCATATAATCCAATCTGTGATACATCTTAATACTCTATATGCACAAACATGCTGTAATCTTTCAGGCACATGCTACAACTCATATTTGTAATCATTTTTGGTAGAAAGTATATCTCTTATTCAATGTTCCTTAAAGTATTTTTGTATTAAATATTTACTCTTTTCCAGGATACCCACCTGCTGAAACCCTAAAGAATTGTTAGTAGAGTAAGTTTCATAAAAGTTCAACAGTATGTTAATATATTCTGCCTCTGTATGCTTTTGTTTAATAATGCATGCCATCTCATCCTGGTGCATAGCTTATTCTCTCCTCAACTTAACATTTGTTTATGAATATTATAACAGAAGTTCCTCATTTGTTAATCCATTTTGCATAGCAACCTGAGAGACCCCTAATTTTACTGTGTGCAGCATGTGCCAGAAAGCTGTCCTTTGAGATAAACTAGACAAATACTTTAAGACTTGTGTAATGATACAGAAGGTAGAACAATCCTGCTCTGCTAGACCTTTCAGTTTTGTTACAATATACCTTTGAATAAGATTTATCTGGATTTTATAAGAAAATGGCAATATATTTGTCTTTACCAGGAATAAATAAATGAGATGATTTCATATTTTCTTAAGTTTGAATTGGTCTTGAATTCTTTATATTAATTCTTTTATTTTCTTGTTCTGTTATTCCCCCAATATTGACAGTGCTTTGATATTTCATGGTCATGTATGACTATGTTTAAAATGTATCAAGAGAGTTGCTGGAGTGGAATCATAGTTGTAAGATAGATAATTACAGAATGCAATAATTTTGCTGATTAAATCGTGCTCATTTTTTCCGATATACTTCAACAGTCTGAACTTTTTGTCAATTCAGTATTTCTACTTTAAGATTTAGGTTAGTATGTCAGTCTGTGCTCTACTATCAGAGTGCGAGATCCAAAAGATCAATTAGAAGTTAGAGACTAGAATTCTTGCTTTTAAACGCCTACACTCAAGGGAAAAGTCCCAAACCATCCTGCTCAATACACAAGTTCATTGCATAGTGTGTGCAAAATATTAGTCGCTTTGAAATGAGATTGAAAGAATACAGTTCCCTGAACAGAAAGGGTCTGAAGTCTGTGCAGATACCAGGCTCACTAGAACAGGCAATAGTTGAGGGGCAAATAAAGCTGAAGGAGAACTGTAATCCCTTCTTGCCACATCTTGCTCAGTACAATTCAGCTTTTTTCTTTTTTTCTTTTTTTTTAATACTCCAGATGCCAAAAGGGAGATGATGTTCCTCCTCTGTCAAATACCTCACAAATTCCTCCACATTTATCAAAAAAATAGCATTTGTTACTGGTTTTATTCAGATAAGCTTTTTTGGGAACCCAGTTAGGCTTAGAGGATGGACTGATTGTTCCTTTCAGGGATGATCTGTTCTGAGTATGCTCAAAAGCAGAAGCCTAGGTGTTCAGGAAAATACAAAGTAAGTCACCCGTGGAACTTAGGTACCTGTGAGGTAAGGTAGAAGCCAGTTTTAGTTCAGGCAAACATCAGCTTGTTGAGTGACTGCAGAAACCCCTCTGAGTCAAGAAAGCAATATAAACTTCACAAAACAGTTATTGTCAAAATTTCCAAAAAATTATTCTGGTTAAAGATACTGAGTGAATTTGAGAATGTTTGAGCTCTTGATTCCTTTACCAAGAAAGAATACAAACTTTATTCTGGGACAGTTGCCCTTCTTTTAAGGGTGATCCAGATAAAAATCTGAATTAGGAATCTTTTGAAGTTCTAATAGGTGCAGAATTCACAGGAAACATACTGAAATAAACACTTTTCAAGTTTCTCATTTTGTTCCTCTTGTGATAGCCACCTCACACTGAAGGATGTATGAGGAAGATCCAAGCAGGCTGTGAGTTGTTTGTTCCCTTCTTCCCTGCCCTTTATGAAATTTCAGTTGCTGGAAACTGCAGTATAAAGCCTGACAGTAGAAGGAATAGTTTCCAATAGCCTTAATTAGATAAGATGTCTCCTTAAATAAAGTGTTAGTTATTTGTTTGCTCAGATCTCTCTAATGTTGCTTATCCTATTGGTTTAAGAGCAATTTAATTGTAGCCTGGTGAGGTAAGGCCCCTTAAAAGCTCCATTTTCTACTTGTTTTTAAAAGCCTATTTTGAATCCAAGCAGTTTTCAAACAGGTTTTGGCAATGAACATTGGCTTAAAAAATTTACCAAATGGCGTTAGGCTACCTGCTCTGAACATGGGAGATTATAAAATGTTATTTCAACCATGGCTGACTTTTACTGTTTCTTTCAACCACCTACGGCTTTCAGATTATCTAGAAAAGCAAGTCAATTCCCTTAATTCTTCCAATAAATACTTAAATGTTGTCAGCATTGGGCTTTAAATAGTATATTTTTCCCTTTTATTTTTAAGTCGTCATATTAGATTCCTGTTCTGATTTAGTATTAATGTAATATTAGATACAATACCTCTACTGAAGTGCTGCATAATGGAAAAATGATTAAATAAATTCAATTTAGTTTATTCTAAAAGGTTTTATATTTGAAAATGTTTTCCTTGTTATTAATATATATTGTCAAAAATATTTCAGACCGTTTTGAGTGGGTTTAAATAAAAAATTTTAAAGCTTTGCTTGAAGTTTGAATGTTTTCCTTCATTTTTTTCTGTCAATACATGAAAATTGCCATAACTGTTGTCCTACGAAGTTCAGTTCCTTCTGTTTGAGTCTTTTTTATGGGTATAGATCATAAAAAAATAATGAAACAAATTCTTCTGAAAACCTCCTAGAAGTAGTGTTCATAAAACTTCAAAAGCTGGCTAAGACACGCATGGAAAGTTAGCCTGTCTGAGAAGAACCAGTTTTGCATTTACCTCAACCTGTGTATATATTCCTTGTCTTTGAACTGTCTATGTACGTTTGCATGACTATATTACCTTGTACTGAAAAAGATAAATATCAAAATACCCCTGTACCTCTATACAACTAAAGAAAGTAGATAGAATAAGCACTTAATCACTGTCTTCTGACAGAAGAACCTTGTAACTGATTACCATTGGTAACTGATTGTCTTGGTTTGGTTTGGCTTTGCCTGTTGGTTGCTTTTTTTCTTTTTTTTTGTTACTATTAGAACTTTAGTGTTATCAAATACCTTATAATGAAACATTATAATGAAACATTTGTTTTGTGTTTTGTATTCATCAATATTTTTGCCTTCAAGGAAATAAGAAGTAGTGAACAAAAGAAAAACGGAAAAAAGGAAAAAAAGAACACAAACAACCCAAAACCCAAACAAAACCCAACTAAATGGTTTAAAGCCAGAAATTTGTCTGAATTATCCTTAAAAAGCAGTTCTGAAGACAAGAGTGGCTGGTTTCCAATTGATTAACTGTACTTCTGGGATTGGCCCTGCTGTTCAAAATGACTCTTGCCTTGGGGTGACATAGATCACTGAAATATGCTTCCTAGTGATGCTAGCAAGCAACAAAATCACTAATTAAAAATAAAAATCTATTTTTGTGAGTATAATAAAATAAAGTTTCTTAGTATCCCTTGCAGGCTTCAAGAATCAGAGAAATGCTTGAACATTCTTTCATTTGCATCTTTATAGCCCATAGTGTATTCAATGGGCTTTTTTTTTCTGTTTGAGAGTATTACATAAGTCACAGAATTAGTAAAAGGTATTACTTCCATATGGGTGTTTCAATCAACTGTTTATGTCTAAAAATTTTGGAAATGCACAGTGCAGAAAACAATTGATCTAATCACTCTTTCTGCAAGAAGGAGCATATTTAACAGAAGATGATGTGAAGTGAAATCTCAGCCAACTTTCTCTGTACATAATTCTTCCCAGACTGGCTAAATAAGTTGACACTCTTCCCTGGGAAAGCTATGAAATGACAGAAATTGCACAGATACTGGCACTTCTGTCGGTGAAGCGGGGAGATGCTGTTACTAAGGCAGATAGCCCTGCTACACACAGAGAGCTCTATGATTTGTATGTGTGCATGGAAAAGTTCTGAGATGGTCCAAAATGCTTTTTATAAAATTCTCAGCACTTTATAATGGACAAGCAAATTATAGAACCCACTTCTGAAAAGTCTGCTGATTTTCCAGTACCTGTGGCTTTCCAGCAGATACATGTTCATTAACACAATTAACTTGCAAAACATTTACAGGACTATGTGGTAAGATGACCTGCAAGCATGCAAGTAATCAGCAGTGTCAAACACGATGGGCTGACCAGTGCATTCGTGTTTGCTAGATGGAATACATTTGCTAAAACTGTAGTGATGTGCTTTGCCATCAAAAAAGGTAACTTATGTTCCCATGAGGCAGAAAAATTCAGCTGGTATTCCAATAGACTTAGACTATTGAAATCTCACCAAAAAAACCCCAAAACTGAAAACAAATTTGGCATAAAGCATTATTTTCTTGACATACATGTGTGCCCATACACAGAAAAGGGAGAGACATTATTTAACAATTCTGAGTCATTTTATGTTACTTTGTAAAGGCACACCAGAGATCATAGTAAGCAAAATTTGCTGGTACATTACCATCTAACATTCAGAACCACTAATCACACAAAAAAGTAGGAGAATGTACACAGTAAAGAAAAAGGAATGGATATCAACTGCAGGTTAAAGAAGGTTGATTTTTTCTTGAATGCATTGCATTCTACCTGAAGTGGTAAATTCTAAAGTTATGTCCAACTGAGTCAGCACATCTAACTTAGTTCCATAAAGAATAAAACCAGTGATATCTATCAGTGAAAGATCATGGCAATTTCTTTTATATTCTCTGTTTCTTCTCGAAGGTAACTTAGAGGGTAAGGGGCAATGGGAACAAGTTCCTGCCCAGCAAAGCAGGTGTGTCTCCCCAGTAACTTCCCCACCTTCTCAGGCAACTTTGCAAAATAGGTATGAGGCTCTGCAAGTGGAACCCAACCATGACAAAGAAGGCAATTCGATGTGCACAGAGGTGTTGCCAAGGTTAAGTCAAATTACACCCCACAGCAAAACCTCTTCAGCAGAGAAAAAAAAGACGGGTCATTGTTGTAGGTGACACCCTTCTGAAGGGAGCAGAAGGCCCAGTATACAGACCAGACCCACTTCTCAGGAAAGTCTGCTGCCACCCTGGGGCCCAGGTAAAAGATATAAACAGAAAGCTTCCTTCCCTGGTACATCCTTCAGATTACAACCCATTACTGATTTTTCAGATGGGCAGCAATGAACAAGAAGCCCAAGGGCAATCAAAAGAGACTTCTGGGCCTTGGGACAACAGGTTAAGGGATCAGGAGCACAAGTAGTGTTCTGCTTTATCATTCCAGTTGCAGGGAAGGATGAGGGAAGAAAGATGAAGAGCCAGCAGATCAATACCTGGCTCTGAGCCTGGTGTCAGAGGTAGGACTTTGGGTTTTTTGATCATGGGTTGGTTTACACAATACCAGGCCTGCTGGTGGATGAGGGGATACACCTGTCTCTAAGGAGGAAAAGGTTCTTGGTACAGGAGTTGACAGGGCTCATTGAAAGGGCTCTAAACTGGATTTGAAGGAGGAAGGGGGAGAAGCTAGGGTCTTTAGAGGTAAATCTGGAGGTGGCATGCCAATACCTGTGGGACGGGATGCTAGTGAGGTCCCTCGGTCTGCTGACTCAGTGAAGGTACGGGGTGGAGATTCATGCAGCAGCAGAAATGTGAGGGTCATTGATGGGTTACAAATTTTGGCCAAGCCTGGGAATGGTCAGGTAGGAATTAGGGCTTCTCCCAGTAAAAAGGTGGCGGGACCAATAGCCCAACTGAAATGCTTCTACACTAATGCATGCAGCATGGGCAACAAACAGCAGGAGCTGGAAGCCATTGTGCAGCAGGAAAACTATGATATAGTCAACATCATGGAAACGTGATGGGATGACCCGCATGACTGGAATGCTCCAATGGATGCCTATGAACCCTTCAGAAGGGATAGGCAAGGAAGGATAGGCGGTGGGGTAGCCCTGTATGTTAGGAACTGTTATGCATGTCTAGAACTAAATGATGGTGACAGTAGGGTTGAGTGTTCATGGGTAAGAATCAGGGAGAGGGCCAAGAAGGCAGACATCATGGTGGGAGCCTGTTACAGACTGCCCAACCAGGATGAAGAGGCAGACAAAATAGTCTATAAACAGCTGGGAGAAGTCTCAAGATCACTAGCTGTTGTCCTTGTGGGGGACTTCAACCTACCAGATGTCTGCTGGGAATACAATACAGCAGACAGGGAACAGCCTAGGAGGTTCCTGGAGCGCGTTGAGGATAACTTCCTGACACAGCTGGTGAGGGAGCTGACAAGGCAAGGTGCCGTGCTGGACCTGTTGTTTGTAAACAGAGAAGGACTTGTGGGGGATGTAACGGTTGGAGGCCATCTTGGGCATAGTGATCATGAAATGACAGAGTTTTTGATTCTTGGAGAAGCAAGGAGGGGGGTCAGCAGAACTGCCAGCTTGGACTTCTGGAGGGGGGACTTTGTCTTTTCAGGAGCCTGCTTGACAGAGTCTTTTGGGAGGCGTCCTGAAGGGCAAAGGAGTCCAGGAAGGCTGGATGTTTTTCAAGAAGGAAGTCTTAAAGGCAGAGGAGCAGGCCATCCCCATGTGCCGAAAAATGAGCTGTCAGGGAAAAGCGACTGGCCTGGCTGAACAGAGAGCTACGGTTGCAAGTCAGGGAAAGAAGGAAAATTTATGGTCTTTGGAAGAAGGGACAGGGCACTCAGGAGGACTACAAAGATGTTGTGAGGCTATGTAGGGAGAAAATTAGAAGGGCCAAAGCCCAGCTAGAAATTAACCTGGCTTCTGATGTTAAGGACAATAAAAAAATACATTAGGAACAAAAGGAGGACTAAGGATAATCTCCATCCTTTAGCAGATGGGGGTGAAAACATAGTGACCAAGGATGAGGAAAAGGCTGATGTACTTAATGCCTTCTCTGCCTCAGTCTTTAATAGTAAGACCAGTTGTTCTGTGGGTACCCAGTCCCCTGAGCTGGAAGACATGGTCAGGGAGCAGAAGAAAGGCCCCATAATCCGAGGGGAAATGGTGTGTGACCTACTACATACAGCATTTAGACAAGTCTATGGGACCAGATGGGATGCACCCAAGGGTACAGAGGGAGCTGCCAGAAGTGCTCACCAAGCCACTTGCCATCATTTATCAGCAGTCCTGGCTGAGTGGGGAGGTCCCAGTTGACTGGACGTTAGCAAATGTCGCGTCTATCCACAAGAAGGGCTGGAAGGAGGATCTGGGGAACTACAGGCCTGTCAGTGTGACCTCAGTGCCAGGGAAGGTTATGGAGCAGATCATCCTGAGTGACATTATGTGGCATATGTAAGACAACCAGGTGATGAGGCCCAGTCAGCATGGGTTCATGAAAGGCAGGTCTTGCTTGACTAACCTGATCTCCTTCTATGACAAAGTGACCTGCTTAGTGGATGAGGGAAAGGCTGTGCATGTCGTCTGCTTGGACTTTAGTAAAGCCTTTGACACTGTTTCCCACAGCATTCTCCTGCAGAAACTGGCTGCTCATAGCTTGGATGGGTGTACTCTTTGATGGGTCACAAATTGGCTGGAAGGCTGGACCCAAAGAGTGGTGGTGAATGGAGTTAAATCCAGCTGGTGGCCAGTCACAAATAGTGTTCCCCAGGGCTTGGTATTGGGGTTGTTTCTCCTTAATATCTTTACCAACTACCTGGACAAGGGGATTGAATGCACCCCCAGTAAGTTTGCAGATGACACCAAATTAGGTGGGAGGGTAGGAAGGCTCTGCTTGAGGGTAGGAAGGCTCTACAGAGGGATCTGGACAGGCTGTATCAATGGGCTGAGGCCAACGGTATGAGGTTCAACAAGGCCAAGTGCCAGGTCCTGCACTTGGGTCACAACAACCCCATGCAGCACTACAGGCTTGGGGAAGAGTGGCTGGAAAGCTGCCTAGCAGAAAAAGATCTGGGGCTGTTGGTTGACAACAGGCTGAATATGAGCCAGCAATGTGCCCAGGTGGCCAAGAGGGCCAATAGCGTCCTGGCTTGGATCAGGAATAGTGTGGCCAGCAGGACTAGGAATGTGATCATCCCCCTGTACTCAGCACTGGTGAGGCTGCACCTGGAATACTGTGTTCACTTTTGGGCCCCTCACTACAAGAAAGACATTGAGGCTCTGGAGCATGTCCAGAGAAGGGCAGTGAAGCTGGTGAGGGGTCTAGAGCACAAGTCTTATGAGGAGCGGCTGAGGGAACTGGGGTTGTTTAGCCTGGAGAAAAGGAGGCTGAGAGGAGACCTTATCACTCTCTACAGCTACCTGAAAGGAGGTTGTAGCGAAGTGGCTGTCAGTCTCTCCTCCCAAGAAACAAGCGATAGGACAAGAGGAAATGGCCTCAAGTTATGCCAGGGGACGTCTAGATTGGATATTAGGAAAAAATTCTTCCCTGAAAGTGTTATCAAGCATTGGAATAGGCTTCTCAGGGAACTGATTGAGTTGTTGTCCTTAAAGGTATTTAAAAGACGGGTAGATGTGTTGCGTAGGGGCATGGTTTAGTGGTGGTTTTGGCAGTGTTAGGTTGATGGTTGGACTCAATGATTTAAATGTCCCTTCCAACCTAGACGATTCTATGATTCTATGATTCCATTATTTTTGTCAACAATAGTTGAGAGTTCATGTTTGAAGACTATTTTTTAACTGTCCTTAGTTCTAAGATTTAAAGCTTTCATATGTTGTGTTGAAAATCTAAAGTATTCCCCTTTGTTATTTTGTCATATGCAAAGTAGACTTTTCTGTGAATGAAAATACCAACCTATGAAGGACAGCCTCTTTCAACAGCGAGCCTACTGGTGGTTCTTGCTTTATGTCCTTTCACCAGTTTTCAGACAGTGCAGTGTTGGTAAAAGCCCTAAAGGACTAAATAGATCTAAAATGGCAATTAAAGCCTATCTTAAATACTTCCTTTCTTCAGCTCAAGCCATCTGCATTTGTCCTGAAAAAAGACATTATAGATTGTAGGAATAGGTAACCTTTCTGATTCAAGGCTTACTATTTCATCTAGTAGTCCTATGCAACCTCACTGAAATAAATCTCCTCAGCTTTTATTGTAAAGCGTAAAAATTCAGTGCAATAGCATCATGTACAGGCTTTCAACATTTACTGTTTTTTAATTACATATTTGTTAATACAGTCTACCTATTCTCAGAAATTTTTTTGTTTCTATTTGAAAAACTTTATGAAAATATATTTGTTAAAATAGGGACCAATTATTTTTTCCTTGAAAACAGTGCATTTAAATATTTAAGGTGGAACTCCAATTATTTCTGTATTTTCTGCTAAAACACTGTCCATCTTGTCAAGCCTTCTTCCATAATCTTTGTTTGAATTGCCATTAAATAATTTCAGCTGGCATAGTGAACTGGGGTTTTCTTGGACAAATATTTTTAATTGGTCTACATACTATGCATTTTCCAACTGATTTTTTTTAGCTCATTTGAACTTTTGGTCTTTTCTGTATGTTGTCATTGAGAATAGCATTCATTGTTTTGTTTTTTTTTCAATTAAACACGTTTCCATCAGATTTTTCTATTAATTTTAAATAAGTTACAGTTTTGAAAAAATAACAATCTTAAACTTCTGTTAGTAGATATAATTATCATCATCTACTTCTAAATCATCAACAAAACAGAACATTTACAAGCTGTTTTGTCACAAAATGTTATGTTTTAATTTACTTATTCAATTTTCCTTTCCTCTTCCTCTTTCTTTTTTTTCTTTGGTTTGTATTAGTCGGGTAGGGTGAGGCCAGCAGGAGAGGGTTGTGTGTGGCAACTTCTCTGCCGTTCCCTGATTGCATTAGTTTTAATCTTGTAAATAAAATGTCCTGGCTGAACAAATCCCCATTCTTGATAACACATTCTGAAGTCAACAAGGAGTCAGGATGTCAAAGACATATGACTCAGACAAGGATGACATTTCATTAGAGGATATGTAATTGAAACCTTTCTCAAGCGATAGGATTTTCATTATTTCCGGGGCTATCGGTAAAACCACCAAACAGAAAATGACAAAAGTGTCTAACTTGGCATTAGATGCCACTTGTATTTTTTTTTCCAGAAGCCCAGAATCTTTGTCCTACATGACAAAAGTCATAGCTGCTGAGCAATTATATTTCTCTGTGCTATTATATAACTATAAAGGTATTTCAGATGTGATGAAACATTTCTGTTAGATAATGCAGCATTGTGCCATAAAATTGATCTGCTACCTGGACTTATGTGATGTGTGTCAGAGTCCAATAGTCTCTGATCATGTTTTCTAAATATTGAACACTTGGAGGGTGTAATGTTTACTATCAAATTTATTTATTTGAAGGTAGTTGATGTCACACAGGATTTCTTATTTAGTAGAATGATAAAAAATATACTGAAAACTCAATATAAACGTAAGTTATATTTTGCAAAATATGGCAATTGCAATGTACAGTTCAATCACAATATTAATGTGGTTCCCATTACTGACCTCTATCATATGCTCTCTATCATGAAGCTAGGTGTCATGGGTCCCCAGGAAGGAATAGAAGGGTTGATTCCATCTCAAGCCTCTTGCTCTATTCAAAATACTTTTGCTGATTTTCTGGTTTTTATACACTATGCTGGGCTGAGCGAGCATTCACTCTCCCCATGCTGGTCTGGCTAACTCAGGGAGACATTCACACTCTTTTAATGAACTCAGGGAGAAACATTTACACTACCAGTTGATAGCTGTTACCTAAAACAAACATGTCTCCTTCCCTTTGTGTTGAGATCAAGGTCAGCTTCTTTGCAACAATTGTGGTCCATCATACCCTACATTATTCTCTCAGCTTCACAAGCACATCATCCTTGCCCACCTCCTCTGAGCCTTATTGTATTTTTGGGCTTTATTGATCAGTTACAATGTGAGTCTAGCAGAGGAAACTGAAAAAGGTGGTAAAATAAAATACAGAAATAATGTATAGAGAAATATAGAGAAAACTATATAATCATCTAATCAGGGAAAATAAATGGGCATTCAGAAAAAAAGAAAAATTAATGCATTTCTAACATTCCTTTTTAAAAAATATTTTAAATGAACAAACTGGGTCAAATCAAAAGTTGATTTCCAAAGCATTTCCACAATACTGAGCTTTTAAAACAATTTAAAAATACAATAGAAATGCAAAAGAATCAAGATCACAGCAATGAAATTAAGTTATTTGGAAAACAAGAAAAAAATGGGAAAAATAGGCAGTTACAACTAGAATAAGGGAAAATTAGCTTTTAGGATCAAGAGTTGTAGAATCATACTTGCTTCTCGGATTTGGTTTAGTGAAAGCCTGTCTCTGTGCTAGTCTGAGGACAAGTGCCTACTTGGGCTCACTGAGTCCGTGCTGTCCCTTTTGTCAGGTGCTACTTATTTTTTCATTGGGTGATGGATTAGGCACATTAAGATTCTGCCTTTAAGCAACAACTTTGTCCTGTTTATGCTTATAAAAGAAACATCAATCACATTCGCCCCACGGCCCTGTAACTTCTACTCATGTCTCACTAGCTTAGCACAAATATGATGCATTTTGTAGAGAAAGGTATTATTCCCAGTGGTGCCTCCCTATCACTGTGGTCTTTCCTGACTAACTTGGGAAAGCTCACTGCTTGCATTTAACCCTACCATTGAATAGGAAAAGCTAATTTTAGCAGCAATTTATTTGGAAATTTGTAATTATTTCTTTGTTGAATGTCAAACTTTCCATGACTTTTATGTGTCTATGAAACACAGTAATGAAAATTAATACAGGAAATTAATACAGGCCAGCATAAGATGCCCTACAATAATAGATCATCATTTTTTTTCTCTTTTTTTGGGGACTTTAGTGTTCACATAATATCAAAGAATATTTTTTGTATGATCATGTAAAAAACCACAAACCTTTCTATCTTCTGTCAAGAAGTGGTGAAGAGCTGAAAGACTGGGATAATCTTATCTCTAGAAATACAGATCAAAATAAATTATGTTTTTTTTTTTTTTTAATCTGAGAAATTGTTACTTCTGTTGCTTGAAAAAAAAGAAACAAACTTGGAAAGAAGACATACGGTGACCTTTTGGAAGATGTATCATTTTTTCATGTGCATAAATATTTTACATAGCAATAGTTTATATGTGGTACTGCGTTTGAGCAAAAGGGTATGTCCACTAGTCTGTGCTCATCTAATAAACTGTACTCTTGCCCTTAATTTTATAGTTTTCGTTAGAATGGACAGTTAATCTCCTTGATTAGCTTCCTTAGTTTACAGTTTACTCATGAATCATGTTACTGTCAAGGTATGGTCACAAAGTCCATTAAACAGAGGAATTAAGTTGATAGACCAAGGACACATTGTTCAAAGTTTTACTGCTAATAAAGAAAACACCAACAGCCCTAATGGAAGAACACATTAGAATTTGCTTTCATCTATTATTAATTTCTGGACAGTAAGAATACTTAAATTAACTTTAGACTGATATCTCTTTCAAATGAAGACACTCTACTAGTTTGTTTTCTTTAGTTCACGATGTCCAAATTTTTCTGGGTTTCAGGTATTTAAATACTTTTGAAAAAATTTTTATACTATTTTTTCTGGGTTTTGGATGGTGGGATTTTTGGTGCCAGTCTTAGTGAGAGGAGAGTTATACCTTATCTTTCAAATAAGATTAAAAGAAGAGAATAGCAGAGCTCCCAAAAGTTATCAATGTCTTACTTATAAGGGGTATCATGCCTTAAATGACAAAAAAAATTACAGTTAAAGAGAATTTATAGGCTTCTAACATACATTTAATGTAACTGAAATACTTGAAATGCATAGCATAGAGTTTTTATATGACTTGTATACCTCAACAGGGTATTTAAATTTTTAACTCATTATGTAGCAGCAGTTACAATGTAGATATTAGGATCTGATTTTTTTTTTTTTTAACTTAAGCTCTGCTTGAAAGTTGATGATTTCATGTAAGTGGAAAAGTATTTACACTGTTAAGCTACAAATCCGGAAGAAAATTAAACTGGTAGATTTTTAAAATCTTTGTCATTCACTTTTGAATAATTACATAGCAAGCATAAATTGGCAGAGAAGGAAAATCTGTGCTAACTACAGTGCAGTGACCTTATAGTGCAGTGCAGTGATCTTATAGTGCATAAGATAAGACTCATTTTCACCTATTCATCTAAATCATTAATCACAAGTGTTCCTGTTACAGATTTCCTAAGGATCTTCAGGACAAACTCTATCATATTGGAAAGAACACATTGGAATAACTCCTAAAATCTACAAAATCAGCAAAGCCACTTTATCCATTACTTAATCAGAAGTCAGCCTAGGTAGTGCAGTGAATAAGTGTTAAGAAAATAGTGGCAGATCCTTTTCGGTAATAAAATCCTCCTACTTTTCATCCTGGGAATAGCAATTGGTCTCAGTCATCTCCATCATGAATGGGATTTGGAATCCATGCAATCTAGACAACTTTGTCATGAATATGATAATGGCAGTGCGCTTCAGAACATTAGTTGTTTGTAGCCTGAAATGGGGAATTAGGTAGCATCAAGATTTTCTCCAAAGACATGAAGGATTTTATTTGCTTTTCCTGGTAACCACTAGGACTGGTATTAGATCTGCTGCTGAATTCTGCATATGAATCAAAAAGTGTAAGTGCAACATCATCTGGGCTGGTTTGAATCTTGTGAGAACTCTTATTTTTTTTACATCTTGATAGAAGTATTTTTTCCTTTAATATGTAGCATTTCAGTCCTAATAGTTCCTATTGTCTACAGAAATGTTTTTTATTGTAATTCCCCAGTGAAGTTTTATTTCGCCATACTGTGATATATCATTTCTTTTTGTGTGTGTCTGTGTGTCTTTATCTAACTTCATTGTGTCTTTCTAACTTTTTTGGTGAGTACACGGGAAAAAAAAAGGTCAGGAGATTGATTGAAAATATGACGTCTGAAATTGCAGCTGGCTACCAAGTTTTTGCTTAGGCAGATAATTTCTACCCTTCTCCTTGCAATAAAGTCATGTTCCTTGTTCTGATGAAACAGTTTCCATGAGCACTATTTCTTTAGGCTTTAGTGACTACAGTCTGTATTTTCATGGTAAGAGACCATGAAATAATACCATTAGATACCTTTAGAGTTAGGATTCTAGCCATGGCAGTTTCCTGTAGAGCAAATAGTAAGAAAGAAGCGTGTCCTGCTGTGCCTGTTCCCGTTTACAACTCAGAGAGATGAGACGAAGTACCCTTACACTCTCTTCACTGACTGAAACTGGGCCTTGGATAACTATTTTAAATTAGATTATTTGCTAGAATTACGTAAAACTATTCAAACCTTTTGTGATATAACAAGTGAACATACTTTGCAGCCATCTGTTATTTTGATACAACATTTTGTCCACTTCAGAAGGACATTTCTGGTAATTTGTAAGTATTGAAGTGAGAGTGTTTTCTCACTCCTTGTGTCAAAGTGTGCTCTTCACACTGCTGCTCCCTACTCCTGGATGTGTATCCTGGGCACAGGTTGAACTCCGGGCACTCTTATCCTGTGTGTTTAGCTCTGTATACCCACACAAGAATCATCTGTTTTAACACAATTAATAATTCTCGTAGCAAAAAAAGGAAGAAGTTAAAAATAATTCCTAGAAAGGTACTCTTTGGGTAAGACCTGACAGACAAAAAATGTTGAGAAATGGCTGACTCCAACCAGATGCTGGAGTTCCTCATAGCAATGAAATTGCAGGGATGAAGGCAAAACTGCACATTTAAATAGCCTCCCTTAACTACATGGAAATCCTAAAGGCTGAATGCAAGGTATTACAGCTACAGTGGGCAGAAAGTGTGTGAGTAAATTGCAAGGGAAAAGCACTATCTGATCACAAACTTTTCGTAAAAATACATTTTTTCTATGAAAATGGGAGTTTATTCATTTTTAAATCACTTTTCAGCCAACAAGAGATTTGGGAAACCAAGATTATGGGTATAAACTTTCTGTCCTTCATGGCAGGAACTTTTAAAAAAAAATGCTTTAAGAATGTTGAAGGGTTTACAAAAAAACAAATAAATGTATCAGAAAGACCTAGAAATGAAGTGGAAACAGGGAGGTAACAATGGCAACACTATTAAAAAAAAAAGTTTGTTAGCATATGATCAGCTTTGTATGTGTCTTAAAATCCATACCATAGTTTTAACATGTTGTCCAAATCTTTTAATACACTGCATAGACAAAAATATTTCAGTATTTATCCATCAATTCTCCATTCTATCTGAGTCCCTGAAACCTGCAGCAGCAAGCATGGTTAAGAAGGCTTTTCAACACTTGCTATTTTATTTAAAAGTGGTTCCTAGAAGTTGAGCAGGTGAATAGCACAGTAAAAGTAATGTAAAAGACTGTTCTGCTATGCACATAGTGTCAAATATAGCATTCTTTCAAGGTTTTAGGTCAAGAAATAACTTTTATTGCTGCTCCATGTTCACATTACTTGAACTACTTTGGGTTGGGAACTACTCTGATAATAAGTATTTGTGTTAGCTGTGTTAGTCAGAGAAACAATTTGTGTCTATCATGTTTGTAAAAGACAATTATTTGGAAATGTGGTTTATGACTGAGGTATTCACATTTCTGGAGGCAGATGAGAAGACAGGAGAAAGATGAAGAGGCCCTTATTAGTGTGAGATTAACTTCTAGCAACTTACTTCATTCTACGCCTTGCTATTACTGAAAATAATTAGACCAATTGTTTGATAAAACAGAACATTCGAGAAATCAGTGATTATTATGTCTAAAAAAGAGTCTGGTGGATGTTACTCTGTCAGCTACAGGATGAATAACTGCTTTTGTTCACGTAGATTAGGTATTATCCCATGATATCAATCGCAAAAGCAAAGAACACTCCAAATAAAAAGCCTTAGGAAGTTAACCTTGAAATTGTAAAGGATGTGGAAGTCCTTGGTATAATTTATGAAGTCAATAAAGGAAACTCAGAAATTAAAACACATTTTAAAGAAAATAATATCTTTTATTTGATATTCTGGCTACATCATCATTAAATATGAAGTGATCATCAGATGGCTAAGAGGCCTTTTGAACTTACAGTAACAAATGGAAATAAAGAAACAAGATTGAATTCTTCCTTTTAGCGTGTGGCTCCAGATTTGTCACTGAAAGATAGCACATAGTTGCCTACTGCTTTTGAATAGTCAAAAAATAGATACACCTAGTAGTAGCTGTAAAATTAAATTGACTTCAGAAATCTAAACTTGACTCTATAAAACTCAGTTCTGAATGAATATAAAGGCAATATAATTTACCGAGTGATTTACTTAAGTGACAAGATAAACAATGTACGTTCTTCTCTCTGTCAATCCATTTTTTAAAGCCAAATTGTCATTGCTTTATATCAAATACAGACTTATGCATAAATTAAATCTTTTAAAAACTGGTTACAGCAAAGCTCCAAGTAAAATTTACAGTATTACGGACATTTTTTGAATTTGTTAAGTTCTTGCTTCACAAGCTATTAGGACCATGGCATCATTCCCTCATTCAAAAGGCACTGCCAGAATGACTTCCGATAGCTGAGATTAAAGGTCTCTACCC
>VFFE01007234.1:2869-42474 GCA_008921705.1 Burhinus oedicnemus | reverse complement strand
ATGGCAAAGTACAAGTTTCCACAATATACTCAAAATTTTTGGTCTCATCGGAGTGTTATTATTGGTTTTTTTGTTATGCAGTACTTTAAAAAAAAAAGATGCTTTGAAAAATTTTCATAAAATGTTTAGAATAAAAACTGTGGCTAAAGTTTTCCTCAAATCATTAATTTTATCTCTACAGTATGTAACATTTGTAATAGGGCAGTCTAAGGAATTCATTCATATAGAGAGATGCTGTTCCTTGGATTTTAATCAACAAAGAAGTTGGTACAGACAGTGAAAGAAAATGTAGGAATAGCTAAGTTAAAGCCCAGGATTTGCAATTTAATCCTGCACCAAATCTTCAGCAAGGACAACTGAGCATGTAGGAATCTTGGCTTTACAGAATACTTATATTCAGTAGATCCTAGCACAAAGTTGTTCTTCCAATGAAGACCTGAAATATTACAAGTACTTTCAGACAGCAAAAGATCTAAAATTTTAAGTAGATGTAAGAATTAAATTAGTTTATCTTTAGGAATAATTAACCTGTTTTTAAACATCAGTTCCTTAAACTGCTTTCTATGCAGAGAAAAATTAATAGTCATATTGAATAGAAGGAAGAAGAAAATTAATTGAAAGAAAATGTGACTTTTCTTATTATGTGAATAGAAAAAAATCGAATTCCCAATGTACTTGAAGAATGTGTTGAAGATACAATACTTGCATACAAAGCTAACCTCCTGGTATTGATACTAAGCTTATTTTTCTTTTGTAATTTAATCCCTTTCATTAATATACATTAAGAGCAATTAGATCCATACTAAAATAGTGGGAGATGTTTATAGAGAAAGAACTGGAAAAATGGGCTGACAAGGTAAAAATAAATATATTTATCCTTTCAATATGTCTTGTAATAGAAACAGGCTGTTTGGTTCCTTAACAATTTATGAACATCCTTGTATTCAAGTGTTCAGAATACCTTTATTAAATAACTCTTTAATAAGGTCAAAACTGTGATTCTAAACATTTGTGAGAGTACTGAGTGAGTGAGAGGTGATGCTGTACATGATATATGGCTAATAGGAAAGAAACAGTCAGTATTGTATCTTATGTAGGAAAGCCCTGGTTTGTCTTAACTGTGTGGTCATAACTTATTGAAATATTTACATTTTAATATGAATCGTTGGAAGCTCAGACTTCCCCATATTACTTCATCATATTTTATAAAGTTAATTTTGTTTTGACAGGTTTCAAGACCCCATTGTATTATCCCTTTTGGTCTATTACCCAGAGACACTCTTCAGTGTCTTCAGACAAACAGTAATTCTGTGTATATATCAGAATTTATTAATGGCTATGACTCATGAAGTGCATAAATGCTTTATTTTGTAAGGTCATGCTTCTCCGTGCATTTTAATCAGCATGTCTTATAACTTTGATGCTAATCATATCCTTTTGTTTTTAAAGTAAATTTTTAAACTGTGATTTTATCAAAATGCTAGTTGCTAAGCGTATTATCATGTGTGAACAATCCAGAACTGTGGATAATTTGAAATTTATTTATAAGTAAGTGATAAGGATCTGACCAAATGAATGCGGAATAAAAAGAGGACTGCAACATCACTGAAAGGAGATGAAAACAAGCGCACCTTTGAGCACCTGTTGCTTGAAAATATCTCACCAACAATGACATTATCACAAAGCTAGAACATCTTCTTAAAGACTTAGGTTGGAAAGAGTTTAAATAGCTTGAACTTTTTTCCTTATGAATTTGGTGTACTTTACCAACCATAGTAATTCTTCTTGAGCAAGACTTTGGCCTTGATGTTTTGGATATTCTGTTCTGAAGAAGTCTGAACTTTTTTTTATTTTATTACTGTGTGGTTTTGTTCTGAAGAAATTTTGAGTTTATTTTGTTACTATGTGTTTTCGCACTTGAAGGATGTTTGGTTGGGGTCAGTCACATGATATTGGAACTACTTTTTTTGCATAGCTGAATGTATTTTTTAAACTTAGAAAAGGATCAGAGGAGGCCATTTATCATGGAGCAAAGACATTTTGAGAAAGGAGAAAAAAGGTTTTTGTTTAAGCTATGCTTCAAAAAATGTAGAGGTAAAATACTGTTTGTGTTTTGATTTTCCTATCAAAATAATATCTATTCAGGGAACTATTTGTTCAATTTGTTTGAAACTCTATAAAACTTCTATTGATTTTGATTATTTACAGTTTTACTAGGACAGAGTAGTTATTTTTGTTTCAAAGAAAGATCGAAGAAATATATACCCCTCTAAGCCATTAAAAACTAAGGACTGTTGCATTTTCCTGCTCCTGACAATATTTTGTTTCTCAGTTCTACTATATTGCAAAAGCAGTTTTCCAAGGCTACTATCCTCTGCTGTATCTGTACTGGTCTTCCAGGCATGCGTCTTGATGTCAGACGTTATCTGTTATCTAGACGTTTTTTAGTATCTTCACACTTTTATTAAAGTGAATTTGAATGCAATGTTTGGCTAGCAGGTTACATGGTAAGGCTTTCTTTGTTAGCTAAAGGACAAATAATATTTATAAGGCAGCATACAGTAAGTCTACAAGTTAACTGTTATTTATATTTATTCTTCCATGAATAATTGTGAAGTTTATGGGATTGTTTTTTTCCACAATCCACAGGTTCCTTGTTTCTAACTTTATGGTACGGGTTCTAAAAGGAATTTGACATTCTTTTTCTGTGTGTCATCACAATATTTTCATACAGTTTGGGAATACTGGCAAAACTTGAAGTCTATTTTTAGAGTTAATGAAAACAATATTTTTACTGTGAAAGTTATGAACATGGCTGTCACTTTCACTAGGCTGGGTCCAAGGTAGGCTATTTTCCCCCACGGCTAAGAACATGGTTATAGAGTAAAATTGCATATTACTCAAACTATGGCTTTGTAAATACAGACAAGACAACCTCAGAAAAAAGTGAAAACATTGATTATATGTGATAACATTTGTAGATACAAGTATAAAATTACAGCATTTTGGACGTATGGCTATAAAGCAATAAAATTTTATTAATAAGAACACTTTCTTGTGTAGTGCCTTTCAAATAGAAGGATTCCAATACTGATGTCCAGATCAACTGTCAAATAGGAAGTAACATACAGTTATTCTATATACCAAGATCTCACAATTGCCACTATGGAGCAGTAAAAAGCAGGAAGGTGCATGATCCTGAAAATTTTTTCCTGAAATGACCTTTTCCTCAAATGAGTCCATACTTTACACACATTAAGCACAAGACTCTCTGCATCCTGTTTTTCCCATGTTCAGTTTTATCTCCCAACCCAACTCTACTATTTTTTAATAATCTTTCTCTTCAACCTTGTCATATTTTCAGGGTTCTCCCTGTTCCAAGGAGTGACACGTGATGTAGAAAATATATCTAAAGAGGAAACCTCAATACTCTTACCAGACCAAAATATTTCATAATTATAATATCAGAATATAAAATGTATTGATTTCTTCTATATCAACTGCCAGAATGCTAATGGACTTGTTCAATTTTTGGAACTTTGCCGGAATACTGTGGGCATGTATAGTAAGGAAAAATAGTTATTTGAAAAAAAATCTATGGAGAGTGAAAAAAATATCAATTTTTCAGGAAAATTTTATTTGGTTCTGTTTTGAGCAGAAAAAAAATCAATAGAAGTTTAATAGTATTTTGTGTTTTAGAACCTTCTCGGTTTTTCTCTTAGGTCATTATAAATAAGCATACATGAGCTAATCATCTTAAATTGGAAGAATGTACTTGAGTTCAGATATTCCAATAAAATTTCCAGCAAGAAGACAGTTAAGCATGTGGACAGGGTGCTAGAAGGGTGCAAGGAAGTTCCATTCTTTTAAAACAAGCACCTGCCCCTGCAGGTTATTGACAGATTTCATTCTATTTCAGAAGGGGAAGGGAGGACTGTGTTTTTATGAGGTTCTTTCCATGCATAAAATGTACAGCTTCATGACTGTAGAGTATATGTTGCATGATAGAAGTATGCTTAATACATGTTTAAAACATGGCATTATTAGTACAGTACTACCATTGAAAAAAATCCACTTTGGTGAGGACATAAATTTAGGGACATACTGGCATGAAAAATAGGACAGATAGCCAGATCAAACATTAAGGATTAGATGAGTTCCAGAGGTACTTTCTACCTAAATTATTGGGTGACCCTCCACTAAGATAAGATTTCTTTTAACTCTAAACCATTTTTAAATCATTCAATACACAGGACAGTTCCAATATCCAGGAAAACAGTGACTGAAGGATCTGTGCTTTAGCTACCATAGCTACTTATGACTCACAAAATGTAATTCCTTTGAGAATTGTTTGGTAATGTTATAGGTCACTTATGGCTTTGGGTCCTTTATAGCTTAATAGTCCATTCATTAAAAAAAAAAAAAAATTATTACTTCACTCCAGTGTTTCATATTTCTTTTTTTTTCATTCATTTTAAAACTCCTTTTTGGGCTATATACAATTCTCAGTTGAATTGTTTGACCTTCTAGCAAATACAATCTCTCTTCTCATTCAGTTTCATGTGTTTACTCTCTACGAAAATCTCAACACTGTTTTCCTACTCAGTTTAAGCTTCTGTGAAAGTTTCCAGACTCTTTTCCTACTCAGTTTAAGCTTCATAAAGATGCATTTCAAAAAGCTTTCAATTATTTTTATTGCATAATTTACCTGGGATCATTTGAGGAACATGACTTTTCTTCTTTAAAAAGAAATCTGTAACATTTAAATTTTGGTAAGAATGTTAGCAATTGGTAGCAATGAATATTTAATTTTGACCCTGCTTTGAGCAAGGAGGTTGGACTAGGCAATCTCCAGAAGTCCCTTTCAACCTCAACAATTCTATGATTTTATAGAATGGAATGGAACGGAACTGCATGGCATAGCATAGCATAGCATAGCATAGCATAGCATAGCATAGAATAGAATAGAATAGAATAGAATAGAATAGAATAGTTCCAGTTGGAAGGGAGCTACAACGATCATCTAGTCCAGCTGCCTGATCACTTCAGGACTGACCAAAGGCTAAACATGTTATTAAAGGCATTGTCCAAATCCCTCTTTTTAAAGCACTGGCAGGCACGGGGCATCAACCACCGCTCTAGGAAGCCTGTTCCGTTGTTTGACCACGCTCTTGGTGAAGAAAGGTTTCCTAATATCAAGTCTGAACCTCTCCTAATGCAACTTTGAACCATTCCCATACATCCTGTTGCCGTATCCCAGGGAGAAGAGATCAGCACCTCTCTCTCCACTTCCCCTCCTCGGGAAGCTGTAGAGAACAACGAGGTCACCCCTCAGTCTTCTTCTCTCCAAACTAGACAAACCCAGAGTACTCAGCCGCTCCTCATAGGACATGTGTTCCACCAGCTTTGTTGCCCTCCTCTGGATGCATTGAAGGACCTTCACATCTTCTTAAATAGTGGGGCTCAGAACTGTACACAATGCTCAAGGTGAGGCTGCACCAACACTGAATACATCCGGATAATCACCTCTTTTGACTGGTTGGTTATGCTGTGTTTGATGCATCCCAGGATCTGGTTAGCCCTCTTGGCTGCCAGGGCACACTGCTGACTCATACTGAGCCTGCTTTTGACCAGCGCCCTGTCGTGGTTTGGGCTGGGCTGGCCACTAAAACGAACAACAGATGCTCTCTAACTTCTCTCCCAAGTGAGAGAAGAATGAGAGAGAGAGAGACTTATGAGTTGAAAAGAAACTAAACTAATGAGATATTAATAAAAAAAAATATATATATACAATATACACAAAACCTTATGAAGCTCCCAGGATGACGGTCATGTCACCAGCAGGCACTGGGAAAGTCCCAGACTGGGCTCAGTGGTGGACAGAAACTGGATTCCAGATCTGCATTCAGGAACACATGGATCAGGATGAAAGGCAGACAAACAGAGTCCTCCTTGGACACTGGCCATTGAAGAAAGAGACTGAACCCATTGATCCCTCGGCTTTTATACTGAGCATGATGCAGATGGGATGGAATACCCTGTTGGTCAGTTTTGGGTCACCTGTCCTGTCTGCTCTTCCCCGCAGGTGAGACCCCTCTACACTCTTCAGCTTTCGACCCTCCAAGTTGGTGCATAACAAAGTTAGCTGACCTTGGTTGTTACAGCAATAACTATAAGCAGGAGCCTCTCTGCATACTATTCCTCAGTATTCACTATAAATATCTGACCTTATCGACTGGAAGTGGATACTATCTGAAAAATACGCTGTTCATTTCAAAGAGAAGAGGCTTAACTGAAATGTAAAATTACTGAAAAGGAAATAAGTTCTGTTTCACCTCAACCAGGACATGCCCTCAGATCCCTTTCTGCAGGACTACTCTCCAGCCGTTCCTCTCCAAATTTATACTTCCCCCATCTCAAGTGCAGAATCTGGTATTTGTTCTTGTTAAATTTCATGCCATTGATCATTGCCCAATGCTCCAATCTATCTAGATCCCTCTGTAAGGTCTCTTGTCCCTCAAGACAGTCAACAGCACCTCACAGTTTAGTATTGTCAGCAAACCTGCTAATGGTGCATTCAACTCCTCCATTCAGATCTCTGGTAAAAATGTTGAATCGAACTGGCCCTGGATTTGAGACCTGAGGAACATCACTAGGGAGTGGCTGCCAGCCAGAGGTAGCTCCTTCATAATAACTCTTTGAGCCCTGCTGTTCAGCCAGTTCTTCACCCAGTGCATCGCATACCTGCTCATCTCACAGTTGGACAACTTGTCTAGAAGGATACTGTGACGGAAATTGTCCAAAGCCTTAATAAAATTGAGAAAAAAACCATGCACCGTCTTTCCGTCATCCACTAGGCAGCTGACATTATAATAGAAGGATATCAAATTAGCTAGACAGGACTTTCCCTTTGTGAACCCATACTGACTGTGCCTGATGATTGCATTGTCCTTGAAACGCCTTTCAGTAGCACCCAGTATGATAGTCTCCATAATTTTTCCAGGAAATGAGATTAGACTAACAGGTCTGTAGTTTCCTGGGTCTTCCCTCATGCCCTTCTTGTAAATTGGATAACACAGGCCAGCTTCCAGTCAGTGGGGACCTCCCCAGACACCCAAGACCTTTAGCAGATGATTGAGAGGGGTCCTACTGTAACATCTGACAGCTCCTTCAGTACTCTGAGATCAATCCCACCAGGCACCATGAACATAGGAACATTCAACTGATACAACTTGTCCCTTACAATTTCAGGGTCCACAAAGTCACTATTCCTGTAGTCGTGGTTTTCCAGCTGAGAGGAGCTGGCAGCCCAAGGTCTATCATTAGTATCAAAGATTGAGGCAAAAAAAGCATTGAATGCCTCCACATTTTCTGCATCCCTATCTGCCAGATGACCACCTTCATCAAGTATTGGACCAATATTTTCCTTAGACTTCCTCTTGTTATTTTGTGTAATACAAAACGGATGTTGGTCCTGCCCTTGTCATTTAAACCCAGCATTTCCACAGGAGGTAAAGCTGAGTGTTTCCCAGTAAAGCAGCTAATCAGGCTGTGTTTGCAGAACAAAGCTGTAGATACACTGCCTACAATGCACTGTCTCAGAGTAATGTATCCAGTGAACAGCATTATCATAAGGAGATGTGTTTAATTTGACTCAAGTGTTAAAAGTGTGTTTTAAAAAGAACAAAAATTCTATATATTAAATAGTAATCCAACAATAATATAGAAATAAATGAAGGCGTAATTTAGTTCCACAACCGAAGCTTAATTAATGATCATGTTCAGCTATTCTTACACTTCTACTGAGTGTCAGATTTATTGAAGTCACTAAATTAAAGAGACATGAATGAATAACAGAGGAAATAAATTATGTGATATAACTATCACATGTGCATTTGATGTAGGTGCTTGTATACCTTTTTCTGAAATAAATGGAATTGATCTCTCAGCTTCTCCCTCAATCTACGGATCATAAATATATCCAAATTCATAGCTGGATCATATCTTTCTCTTTTCACTCTGTACATTATACGCATTTATTTATATAGCAAAGGATTTATAAATAAAGTTAGGCAATGGAATAGTATAGCAGGGATAGCTGAGAGAGAATAGGGTAGGGAAGACAATCACCCTCCTGTGTTTGATATGGAACTGAAGCAGTAACTCAAGCAGATGGAATAAGTATCTGTGTACAGCTTCAGTTTGTTCTGTAAGTGCATATCTATAAAACTAATACAGAAAGGTTACTTAAAATCATAGAATCATAGAATTATAGAATCATTTAGGTTGGAAAAGACCTTTAAGATCATCTAGTCCAACCATTGACCCTACTCTACCAGGTCTGCCACTAAACCATGTCTCTAAGCACCATATGTACACAATTTTTAAACACACCTACAGATGGTGACTCAACCACCTCTCTGGGCAGCCTGTTCCAATGTTTGATAAGTCTTCCAGTGACAAAATTTTTCCTAATGTCCAGCCTAAACCTCCCGTGGTGCAACTTGAACCTATTTCCTCTTGTCCTATTGCTAGTTACTTGGGAGAAGAGACCAGCACCCATCTCACTACAAACTCCTGTCAGGTAGTTGTAGAGAGCAATAAGGGCTCCCCTCAGCCTTCTCTTCTCCAGACTAAACAATCCTAATTCCCTCAGCCACTCCTCATAAGACTCCTCATAAGACTCCTCATAAGACTCCCCACCAGCCTTCTTGCCCTTCTCTGCACCTGCTCCAGCCCCTCAAGGTCCCTCCTATACTGTGGCGCCCAAAACTGAACACAGTACTCAAGCTGCGGCCTCACCAGCGCTGAGTACAGAGGCATGAGCACTTCCCTACTCCTGCTGGCCACACTGTTCTTGATACAGACCAAGATGCCGCTGGCCTTCTTGGCTACCTGGGCACATTGCTGGCTCATGTTCAGCTGGCTGTCCATCAGGATCCCCAGGTCCGTTTCTGCCAGGCAGCTTTCCAGCCACTCTTCCCCAAGCCTGTAGCATTGCCTGGGGTTGTCGTGACCCAAGTGCAGGACCTGGCACTTGGCCTTGTTGAACCTCATGAAGCTGGCTTCCGCCCATCGACCCAGTCTGTCCAGATCTCTCTGCAGAGCCTTCCTACCCTCAAGCAGATCAACACTCCCTCTTCATTTGGTGTCATCTGCAAACTTACTGAGGGTGCACTCAATCCCCTCGTCCAGATCATCAACAAAGATATTAAACAAGGCTGGCCCCAAACTGAGCCCTGAGGAACACCGCTTGAGACCTGCTGCCAACTGGAGTTAATGCCATTCACCACAACTCTCTGGGCTCGCCCATACTAAAATCTTTCAATGTACTGGAAGATAATGGAACCACCTATAACTTTTGTTTTTCCTTGGCATTCAGTGTTACCTGGTTTAATCATGTGCTGCATAACCTCATGAAAAACCTCAGTCTAATCTTATCACAACCTCAACATGATGCTTTCTTCCAACTTTGGCAGAATATTTTTGAGATATGTCCCTGTGTCTCTTTTATTCATCTGAAGACTGAGCTGTTTCCCAAAGAAACAGAAACTCTCTGTTTACACATTTTATTAGTCATAAGAAGAATACAGAACAACGACTAAAAGAATATCGGATACAAATCTGATCATACAACCTAGTTTATTTCACTATAAATTAGCCTAATACTTGTTGAGACAGACCAGGTAATAAGTCAGCACTCTGAGGTAGTAATAGTTTGGGGATTAATTAGTCCCCAATGCAGTATTTGAGAAATATTCTTACTTAGCAGGTTGAACTGTGTTGATTAGTAAAACTTATGTGTGTATATATGTGTATATATGTATGTGTGACAACTCAGTTTCCTCTAAAATTCATGCAGCCCAGCACTGAAGAAAATTAATTGATACCTAGGGGTGTCAGTATTTCTCCATAATACTGTGTGAATATTTACTCCAAATGTACTTCACTAGGAAGACAGATTGTGTACAAATCAAGGGCAAAACTTTAACATAATCAGGTAAAAGGTGAATTGTTATTTCTGACTTGAGAAAAGGCAATCACTGGGGAAGACAAAACTTTAAAGACATAGTTCTAATATATTACACAGCACAGTTAGGTCTCGTGATAAGTTTTAGAAAATCCTTCCCATTCCTGCACTGCAGCACTTTCAAAAATCATTCTATTGTTACACCATAAAAAGCAGCCTTTCTTCTTCAAATCGCAAGTATTAGGCCTACATTCTTGCCTCTCACCTCATGATGCATGCTTATACTCAGAAAATGTATGCAGGATAAGGACACTTCTGTGACAGGTTACCTGAAGATTCTCCAAAAATAGTAAAATCCTGAGATGATTTAAAACTAGAGTAACACTGGCTTAGCTGTATCTATCACTTTTGCAACACTTAGATTTTTCTGAATTACTTTAAATTCATAGAATCATAGAATCATAACATATCTCAAGTTGAAAGGGACCCATAAGGATCATGGAGCCCAACTCCCTGCTGCTCACAGGACTACCTAACACTAAACTGCATGACTAAGAGCGTCATCCAGATGCTTCTTGAAATCTGACAGGCTTGGTGCCGTAACCACTTCCCTAGGGAGCCTGGTCCAGTGACCAACCACCCTCCCAGTGAAGAACCTTTTCCTATTGCCCAATCTGAACTTCCCCTGATGCAGCTTCTTTCCATTTCCTCATGTTCTGTCAGGGGTCACCAGAGAGAGGGGATCAGCACCTTCCCCCCCACTGCCCCTCTTGAGGAAGCGGTAGGCTGCGATGAGGTCACCTCTCAGCCTTTACCTCTCCAAGCAGAACAAACTAAATAACCTCAGACAGTTCTCATAAGTTTTGCCCTTGAGGCTTTTCACCATCTTGGTCGCCCTTCTCTGGGCACACTCTAATAGTTTGATGTCCTTCTTATACTGAGGCGCCCATAACTTCACACAGTACTTGAGGTGGGGCAGCGCCAGTGCAATGTGAAGTGGGACAATCACCTCCCTCGACCAGCTAGCTATGCTGTGCTTGATGCACCCCAGGACACGGCTGGCCCTTTTAGCTGCCAGGGCACACTGTTGACTCATATTCAAGTTGCCATCAATATATATCAAATTGGAACCAAGGAATAGAAAAATAAAAGCATGTTGGTATCAAATATCCCCAGATAGATGAGTTACTGTTAAGATGACTAACCCAAATGTGATTAGAAATTAGCAGTAGTATCGGACTGAGGACTGTGATGGTGGAAATGTACCTTTGATCTGTTCGTCATTCCCTAGAGCTCAAGGTGCCAAGTACAGCTTAGGCTATTTGAGATGTCTTACAGTATGTAAGTTTTCTTCCATTTCAACCTGTTCACTCATCTTGTTGCATTCATAAAGTCATATGGCATTTCAAAGACATTTTAAAAAAGGAGGAGGTCAATATTGCAAGTTTTGTTTGTTTATTTGTTTGGTTTTTATAATTTAAATCTTATAATCAAGGTATCTAATTTAACAAATATTAGATTAAATAACTATACAAGTGAAAATAATATACAGTTTGTCAGGCAGAAGAAGGAGGATGTTGGCAATTTCTTATTTAGAAGAACAAAACAAACTACTTGCCTCAGCATGTATTTTGCATGTAAGTGTAACCCTGCAGTATACCAGTAGTAGTTAACATGTAACTTTTATCAATTGGTGTCATTGCTACCCTCCTAATTGGTGGTATGCTCTTGTTTCTTATAAACAAACCACAGTGTCTCTTATCTTCTTCATTGATTCCTGTTTATTTTTGTATTTTTAGAAATTTGAGTCTCCTGTAGAGCTGTTAGAGCTCAGAGAATGAAACATCTGAAACAAAATTTCCATAAGGCCTAAATAGCCAGGCATTAGATTTAATCTTGTTCTCGAAGACTGCAGTTTATGTGATTACCTGTACTTATCATAAAGATGTCTTTTCTGAACTGTTCAGGCAACTGTCAACTTTTCATGTTTCCAAATAAGAACAGTATTAAAACAGTATTAAAACTAAGGTTTTATTCAGGCTCTAAAAGAGAAGTAAGGGAAGAAAACTGTTCTGATTCATTCCCTTTTGTTAAAACTAACGAGCCTGAGACATTTTATTCTACAAATTACCTCTGCCTTTCAGAGAGATGATTATTACCTTAACTGCAAATGCTAGGTTCATTTTTTTGATCCATTTGGAAGACTAAATAAAACAAAGGATCATGCACAGTGCAATAGTCATAACTGTGAAGAAAGAAAAACAGTAATCATTGTAGGGTGGTAGTTTTACAGTTGTTGACATTAAATACTGTGTACTTGGTAACAGTTTTCAGAGACATAACAAAGATTATGCTAATTTTGACTTGCAATGGTGTGCTTTCTTTTGAGAAAAGAAGTCTCCCGTCCCTTGCAAAACCTCCTTTTCTGTGGCAGGCAGAAGTCAGCAAAGCAGAGCTAGGGTATATTAATGTAAGTATTGTTGGCACAGCAGGTCATACATTGAACTGTCAGTTCTCTTTCTTCAGCCAAGCCTTTTTCTCTGTGGTGGATTGACCGCAGCCAGGAGCTGAGCCTCCACCCAGTTTCTTGCTGACTCCCCCTCAGTGGGGTGGGGGTCAGAATTGGAAGAGTAAAAGTTAAAAATTTGTTGGTTGAGATAAAGACAGTTTTACAGGTGAAGCAAAGCTCTGTGTGCAAACAAAACAAAATAAAGACTTCATTAAACATTTCCCATTGGCAGGCAGATGTCCAGTCACTCCCTAGGAAGCAGGACCTCAGCACGCATAACAGTTGCTTGGGAAGACAAACGCCATAACAACAAGTGTCCACTTTTCTCCTCCTTTCCCCAAGACTTCATGACTGAAGACAATGTCATATGGTATGGGATAACCTTTTGGTCAGTTCAGGTCAGCTGTCATAGCTATGTTCCCTCCCAACCTCTTGCCCCCACCCAGCCTACTCACTGGGTGGGGAGATGTTATGGTTTGAGTAATCCACAACAATTTATTGTCATTTAGACAATTATTCTATTACCCGATGACCCCTCCCCACCCAGGAAGGGGAATCGGGAAGAAAACCAGGAAACCCAGGGGTTGAAATATAAACAGATTTAATAGAATAAGACTAAATAATTAACAGTAATAACACTAAAGAACCAATAATGATCCTGATACCAATCTGAAGATATATAAGGATTATACTCAGCCAACTGTATCAGTAGGAAGCTGTGCACTCCCAGCAGTGGACACTGAATGTCGGACACTGCGAGTGCTACGGCTTCAGGAGGAAGGGAAGGCCTCAGGGATCCGGCACCGGGGCAAGGAGTCCTCTGGATAGCCGCCATCAAGGGAGAGCCTTCCTCCTCAGCAAACTTTCTAATTTATATTGAATGTGACGTTCATGGTATGAAATAATCCTGTTGGCCAGCTTGGGTCAAGTGCCTGGGTCTCGCTCCTCCTCATCCCTGCACCTGGCTAGCCTGAAAACACTGAGACCTTGACACCCACACACCATAGCTGGCTATAAAGTAAATATTTTCACAAATTCAGACACCAGAGTCCTCCAAAAGTACAATTTTCCCAAGCGTTAGAAAAGAAATTAGTCCTGTGTCGCTCAAACCAGGACAGGAGAGAAGGAAAACAAAAACAACAAAAAAAAAAAAGGGAAAACTTTGATGTTGTGCAAGTACTGCTCAGCAATAGCCAAAACACCAGTGTGTTATCAACACTGTGAATCCCAGGGGTGTCCAGTACAGGTGGGGCTGCTAGCATCTGGTGCTGATTGATGTGAATTGTTGTGGCACCTGATGCCTATCTCCTGCTGTGGCTGTGGCTCACAACCAACCCTGCTGGCAAGTTCTCCACATGCTGGCAGCTGACACAGTGACTGACAGGTTGATTATGCTCAAGGTACAACCCTTTTCTTATAGCCTAGTTACTGTATCCTCTGGAATGCTGAAGTCAACTTTTCCTAATTTGGGACAACGGCCTTCTGAATTTGATAATTCATGATAAATGGTGTCTGCTTTGCTATCATGTCTATTGCTTCTGAGCATCTGGAGAGTTCCATTCAACTTTCAAAAGACCTGTTGTCAGCACTTGACAATGGAGACGGAGTGGAAGTGTAAAAACAGCTGCCTTTGGTTTGCTCAAAGAGATTCTGTTTTTGTAGCCTTTTTTATCTTTTTTCTTTTCTTTTTTTTTTTGCAATTGAACTATTATAGATACATAAAAAAGTGTTTGTTCTAGATTTCAGAAAACTGAACACGTAACAAACAGAAATTTCCCTACAGTCCTCGTTTTTCCTTCAGATTTAAATTAATTGTTTTCTGTGTTTGGAATTATTATTATTTCCTTTTAACTGTTGTTAATAGTGGGTATTTCAGGAATTTAACTTTTGCACCTTGATATTCCTATTGTTTTTTTACGTCCACCATAAACTTCTTTCCCAAGGCACAAGTGTTAATTCTCAAACACAGGGCTTTTATTCTGTAAATAGTTCCCCAGCTACATGATTAAACAGCCATTAACTAAGACCTAATGGTTTAACCACTTATTATCTTTTTGCATTTTCTGCAGGGAGGTGGTACTTCATTTTATCTTCCTCTACTGTCAACTTAACAACTTCCAGTATTTCTCATATTTGTCCTCTTTGAGCTGCAGTCCCACATGGAAAAGAACTGTATATTAAAATGCAACTAGTAACACTAATAACTAAAAGATTAAATATCTGAAAAGGATGTTATAATTATTGCTAAACGAGGCATTTTAAAAATAAATATGCCTAAAATAGTGTTTAACCCCCCCTCCTCCCAAACTCCTGGTCTATTACTTTAAGATATGTGTTCAGACTACTCTAAATGTGCCCTTCAGCAATGCTGGGATAGAAAAATAATAAAAATATTTCAGTTTAAACTAAGCTTAATATTTTGGGTATGTCTTCAGAAGTTTTTTTTCCTTCTGTTAAGAATTTGCCATTTAATTTTAGATATGCAAACATCTGAGTCTCTAGTGCTCCAAAAACAGGTCCAGGATTTGTCCAAGAAAAAGCTAAACCAAGCCTGACACAGATAATAAGCTTAATAAAAATCCTTGTTTTAAATTATATTTTCTAGTTTCACCTGGAACTTTTCAGAAAATTTAATTGTGACGTGGCTGTATTTGCTACATATCAGAAGGTTAAATTCCTCTAAAAATTCCTCTGTAAAATGTCTTCATCTGTCATGACCCTTAGCTTTTGCAATATGTTTTAGTACCCTTTGGTCCATCTTCTAACTTTTTCAATCCATCTTCTTCTACACATTTTCAAGTGTATGGATGCATTTTCATTTTATGCAGTATGTTGACATTATTGACTGTGTTTGCCATGAGTGCCGTATGAAGAGTGCTGTCCAAGTCCATATAGGTGCTGTTTTTATAGGATATTCGTATTCATGCATGAAAAGGTATAAGCCGCTAGGCTTCAAAAACTTCTGTGTAATGATCCTCAATTGCTGTTAAACCTATACAGATAGTTATATAGTAAAAGCATACTGCATTTCTTGTAAAAGCAGTGAATGTAATAGCTTCTTTTTCTTTTCACATCCTTTCCTCAAGAATTATCCCCATGAGCAACGTAAAATTATAACTTTTAAAGTATAAGGTGTTTTATAAATCCTGGTCTGCCCACATGTAACAAATTACAAAAAATGTTTGAATGTGATAGAGCTACTAAAAAACTCAGGAAAAAAAGGCAATATGGATAGAAAATGTTTAAAATAACTTTGTCTTTTAAATAAACATAGATACTCACCTAGAAGGCATTAAACTATTTTACAAATTACTGTCAGGGGAAAATCTTTGCCACTAGTCTGAAGCTTTCAAGAAAAATGTAACACAACTAACTACCATCTTTATTCCTTTCCTTTATATACTAATGTTATTCCCTATTGTATACTAAACTTTCAGTAGTTAAATTCATCATGTAGGTTACACGTCTCAAAGTGAAGTAACCTGGAAAGAAGGAGGATCACTTCCCTTGATGGTAGAACAAGTACACTCAACGATTGGAACAGGTTTTCTTTCCAGTACAAACAGCTAATTTCGTTCACACTATAAGGCAATCTGCAGTACCCTGTTACAAGGTGAAAAGAAGTCCCTATTTTGTGGAAGACAGCAAGGTTTATTACGTCCCTATTATGTGATAAACGGTCTACTGAAATAATTGTATTAATTTTGCAGCATAACTTTAAAATGTCATGTTAGTCACTTACTTAAAGTTATAAAATGATGTATTTTAACACAAGTGATACCTTATTCATAGTCTGTTCTGAAATTGCGTGTCACTGAATACCCAGTGCGCGCTTCCTCTTTGACTATCTTCTGATACATATTAATTTGTTTTTCACGTGTGAAGGATAAATTTGATCCAATTCCAGATTTCTGAAACCATCTATAGGTATGGGCAATTTCGTACCAGTACTGCAAATCTCTCTTTCATTTAAAAGCTGTGCCTTATACACATCATATATACACATATATATGAAGAGAAATATTTTAATTTACATATAGAAATAACCTTTTGTATTAGTCATGTCTGACTGATCTGATAGCCTTCTATGATGGCATGACTGGATGGATAGATGAGGGGAGGGCAGTGGATGTTGTCTACCTTGACTTCAAGCAAGGCTTTTGACACTGTCTCCCACAACATCCTCATAGGCAAGCTTAGGAAGTGTGGGTTGGATGAATGGACAGTGGGGTGGATTGAAAACTGGCTGGCAGATAGAGCTCAGAGGATTGTGGTTAGTGGCACAGAGTCTAGTTGGAGGTCTGTCACAAGTGGTGCTCCCCAGGGGTCAGGACTGGGTCCAGTCCTGTTCAACATAGTCATCAATGACGTGGATGAAGGGGTGGAGTGTACCATCAGCAAGTTTGCTGATGACACAAAACTGGACTGACACACCGGAAGGCTGTGCTGCCATTCAGCATGACCTGGACAGGCTGGAGAGTTGGGCAGAGAGAAACCTCATGAAGTTCAACAAAGGCAAGTGTTGGGGAGGAATAACCTCATGCACTGGTACAGGTTAGGGGCTGACCTGCTAGAAAGCAGCTCGGTGGAAAGGGATCTGGGAGTCCTGGTGGACAACAGGATGACCATGAGCCAGCAATGTGCCCTTGTGGCTAAGGAGGCCAATGGCATCCTGGGGTGCATCAAGAGGTGTGTGGCAAGCAGGCTAAGGGAGGTTATCCTCCCCCTCTACTCTGCCCTGGGGAGGCTGCACCTAGAGTCCTGTGTCCAGTTCTGGGCTCCCCGGTTCAAGAACGACAGGGAACTGCTGGTGAGGGTACAGCAGAGGGCTACAAAGATGATTAGGGGGCTGGAACATCTTTCTTATGAGGAAAGGCTGAGGGACTTGGGTCTTTTTAGTCTGGAGAAGAGAAGGCTGAGGGGGGATCTCATCAATGCCTATAAATAATTAAAGGGAGGGTGCCAGGAGGATGGCACCAGTCTTTCTTCAGTAGTGCCCAGTGACAGGACAAGAGGAAATGGGCAGAAACTCAAACATAGGAAGTTCCATCTAAACATGAGGAGGAACTTGTTTACTTTGAGGGTGGCAGAGCACTGGAACAGGCTGCCCAGAAAGGTGGTGGAGTCTCCAACTCTGGAGATGCTCAAAACCTGCCTGGATGCCATCCTGTGCAACCTGCTCTAGGTGTTCCTGCTCCAGCAGGGGGGTTGGGCTAGATGATTTCCAGAGGTCCCTTCCAACCCCTGTGATTTTGTGATTCTATGATTAATGAGTACAATTGATCTTCTATGTTGTGCCCTCCAATATACAAAGGTACTATAAGAGTACGAATTAGGTTTTAAGAGGAAAATTCTCTCTTCCTTTGTATATGACTTATTTATGTGAGGTATTTCAAATACACTGACTTGCAATTAATTCTCTGTGATCTAATGGATTTTAATTTAGTAGTCAAATTAGAGCAGACAGCTAGAGTTTTCAGTGCTGGCAGGCATATCCATATTGATAGAGGCAACGAAGAACAGCACCCTGATGACATAAGATCTGCCACCATTCAGATTTTCTGGCAATGACAAGCCTGTCATCAAATGTAATTCATACCAAAAGACAGTATGACACAGAATTGTTTAGATAGTCTGTTAAGAATCAATAACAGAAAACTTAAAAAAAAACCCCAAAAACAAAACAAAAAAGTAACAAAATCAATCATGTACTTCTGAAAAATTAAAACAAAACATTGTCAAAAGCCAGCAAAGAATTGAGGAAACATAATAATGCAAGTAAAAAAATAGGAATTAGCAACTCAGGAAGTCAATTTAAATAAGCTATGTGGCCTCACTAATAAAGGGTGATGTTACTCACTCTGTCTTCATAAGGTGGTGGTAAAACAGTTAAATTCTATGGGATCTCACAGATGTAGACAAAAGGTATATGTGTTGGAGACAGTAAATATTGAGAGGGAGGTATCATAGCTGTTGCTGCATTACTGAAAAGTTAATAATGTGGTTGGCTACCGGGAAAGAGTTCACATTTGTTGCTGAAACAAAAGTAGCCTTATGATTATCCAAACTAGGTTGGTTTTGTGTGTGGAAAACAGGATTACAAACTTGGGTCTACAGGAGTATCCATTTTATGTAGTATTTATTTTAAGATTTGATGAAGTCTTAGGGAAGGTTTCTGTCAATCTAACTTCTGGGCTTGTTGTATTGGCTTTAGTCTCTCTAGGCAGCTAGTTTCTTTTTTCCATGTGTTCTGTTGTCTAGACTGGAAAATTTAGCCTAACCCCATCTTTTGATAACGAAGATATTGAAGATTTCCTAAAGCAAAACAATGGAGAAAGCAGCTCATTTACCTGAGACTGTTCATACCTGTTATGGAAATTAATATTCAGTTTGGTACTACTCTGTTGCCCAGTTATGGAGAATTAATCAAGTCTGGCACAGGGAGAGGTTTTTCTGCAGATCAAGTTGCCATGAGTCAGTTGCGCAGCAGAGACAATGCACTACTAGTTATGCTGTCACACTTTATCAGGTGATCTTCCAGCATTTTTATTTGTGTAAGAAGAAAGTTGCTCTGTAGCAATTGTCTTTGTAATCACATTTGTTAGGGAATTCTAACTCAATTAAAGTATTGTGAACTGGAAAAACAAACAATCACAGCATAAATAGTTTACAGTACCTAAAATCAGCATTAAAAAAGTACAGAAGAAAAAATATAAACAAACCAAACAAAAAACCAAAACCCCAAACACCCTAACAGATGGTACAACAAATGTAGCATGAATGCTCCTCAGATAATCTTATAGGGATATGATAATTCTTGAGCAATTATATTGATCTGAGTTTGACTGGTGATCTCTGCAAATATGTTTCCTTTTTTCCATAATCTTATAAATCCTGAGAAGTGTTTTACTATGCATGACATTTTAGGGATGTGAAAACTTGCTACCAGTCAGTTGGATGAGTTGCATTTATGGACCTGTAAGTTTTTGTCTCTGGATGTGGGCTGGCTCAAAGTTTGCAAGATGAACCTTCTACAAAATACAGAGTGAAATTCATTATGCATATTATTTCTATCTATATTAATAGGATTTAAGCACCTCTGTTCATATAAAGCTAAAGGTATTTCCGTGTGAAAGCTGTGTTGTGCCAGATTTGACTGACGCACTTCAGTGCAATTTGCACAACAGTATGACCAAAGCAGCAGCATTTACTAGAAGTGGCTACAAATACTGAGTTCGCAGTTCTGAAAGTGAATTCACTTATTCACATTAGATAGTTGCAGCTTATAAGTGAACTTTATGGATTTTTGCACCTTGTTTCATCTTATATTTTAATTGAAATGACCTGCATGTTATAACACAAATGTTTGAGATGACATTTGCTAAATTTACTGAAAAAGTTACAGAATTTCATTGCTGATGTTCTGCAGATGCTATACAAACTCATTCCTTCCTGTTCCAAGGTGTGTCATAAGAGACAACCACAAAGGAGAAAAATGTGCTGTGTTGTTTACTGTATGATGGTCTCAGGTAAGCATTAATATCAATGTTTTCCATCTAATACTGCCTCTTAAAAACATCGTAATATCCATGCACGAAGGAGTTTACAACTAAATGAAAACAACTTTAAATTCCACTAGTAATTGAAAGTTTGTGTACAGTTTTCATGGCTGAAGAAGGAATCATAGGACATACAAATGAATCTTTACTTCCATTTAAGAGACCAAGTGAACATTCTTTTTCACACACTAATCTGTGATTGATATTTTAGTTTTAGGAAAAGTTTTATTAGACTTGGGAATACACATATCGAGGCTTTGGCTTGTTAAAAATTACGTTTACTAATAAGTCTTTGCAATTTGAATAATACTTTGTGCACTGATTAGTCTCATGAAAATCCAATAAAAAATTCTAAGCTATTCTAATTGTAGTATGAAAGCCTCAACCTCTAACTCATTTACACTGGACCTATTCTTCCATCTTCTTCATATAAGACTTAGAAAAACAGACCTGAAGCCTAAAGTACTACTGCCGCAGTACAGTAAAGTATAGACATACCTGAATATATACACAAATATGTCCAGTGCTAAATCATTAGGAAATACTAGAATATTGTCTTTACATTCTTAATGTGACTTAACAGAAAAAGTTTAATTAATATTAATTTTATTATATGAATAATAAAACTTTCTTTGCTCTCACAGTTTTCTCACAGAAAATGACACTCATCATTTTCTCACAGAAAATATGGTCTTTTTTCCACTATGTTTCAAGTCTTAACTTTAAAATATCTAGGCAATGCTGCTTTGTGTTGAATTGTTCACAAAAATTAAAAAAGGCAAAATTTAAAAAAAAGTCCCAGTCTGTTCTTCCCATAACTGTTCTCATTTTTGAAGATGTTTACTCATTTTTGACTAACATTTCCAAAAAACCCTTAAACCTTGATCTTCACCATGAGGTAGACAGCTGATGTGAAAGTTCCAGTTTGAATAAACTATGTATGCCAAAATTACAAGAGTATACTTGATAACCTTAATTATAGAGAACATTTTTTTTCTGCTCTATTCATTCCTATAAATACAAATTTATATGTTTACGGCATTTTATATATATGTGACTTCTTTCATACATGACAGTACTTTCAGAGTGATTTGGAGTCTAAAGTCTTAGACGTGAATTGCAATATTTCAACTTTGATGGTATAAATTTAATCTGTTTTAGACATAGGTCAGAAATGTTCCACGTGTCTTATTTGAATCTCTCTGGCTTGTACATAAGGATGACTCTCTATGTGCTTAGCTGCATATGGAATTTGCCCTAATCCTGAAACAAGAATGTTTCATATAGGTAAGCATCTACAGACAGTCAACATAACCAGACAGGGCAGTAGATATCCATACATGTTTACATGATGTTGTTGTGCATGTATAAACATTCAATTGATTTTATTTATGACTTCTTTTTTCAAAAGCAATAAATGCAATGGAAAGATCCCATGTTATCTAGGAGTAAAAGTCAGTGTTGGCCACATTCCTCCTGTCTTTAGCAGCTGGGCAGGATGCTGAAAAAAAGAATAAAGTATTTATTATTTATCCAGGATCTCTTTTGTTTGAAGTGAGCAGAGTTACATTTAATGGAAAATTCACCTAGAATTCTGCAATATTTGGTAAAAGTAAATATTCCTTTGACTAGAAACGCACACTAGAAAGATGTTGCTGGTTCAGCTAATGTCTTAAACATTTTTCCAATGAATATATCTTTGCAATCCTGCAGTAATTTCAATCATAATTATTTTCATTAAATCTTTATTTGCATAAACTGTTTTATTCATGCTATTATAATTTACCATATACTGTTAACAAAGCCCAAGCTATTTCATATTCCATTTCATATTCAGCTATGACTGATTACTTCAAGCACATTGCATGATCATGCATATACATTGGCACATTTTTCATCATTTTGTCTTCAGATCTGGCAGGTTTTGTTTTCAAGTAGATGATCTTAACTAATGAGGTGCACATTTCTTTATGTAAATAAAGGAACAACAAAAAAAACCCCTGAGCTTCCTTGATCAGAAAGCTGTCTAACCATACACAATTGATCCAGCAGCAGGACAGAGGCCTACCTTAAGACTTACTGTTTTGGGCAGCTTTATTTGAGATAGCAGTCAAGAATAGCAGTCTTTCCTCAAAATAAATTTTCAAGTTATAATCATTGTAAAACTAAACTACAACAACTTCCACTGTTGCAAATTGTTAACAAAATCCCCTTCCCCAAGCATTATATCAATCAGTCTGTAGAAGACTGTTACTAAATGTAGTTTGTCTCAACATTGCCGTTGCACCCCCACTCCCCGACCTTAACATCCGGCCTCGGAAGACGCCACCCTCATGGCCTGCAGAGAAATACCTCTGTGCACTTGCACAAGGGCCAGGGAGCGAAAAAGGCAGATGACAGCTCCTTGAGGAGACAGCACGTATAGCACGAACTGCACGTACACAATCGCGATCTGCGCATGAGCCTGGGACCCCTATAAAAGGAGCGCGTGTGCTCCGGTGAGGAGCTTTTTCTCCTTGCTGCTCTCCCCCTCATGTATCTCCTGGAACCTGCTTCAAAAAAGCCTTCGACGCTTAGAAATCATAGAGTTAATGGAGCATCACCGGACTTGGAGTGGTGGTAGCTAGATACCCTCCCCGACTTGAATACTCTCTTTCTTTCTCTCTCTTTCTCTCTTTCTCTCTCTTTCTCTCTCTCTCTCTTCCCTTTGCTCTTCCCCACTCTCATGGTTACTTCTCTATATGGTTCTTCTCCCACTGTTCGTTGAAAATACAGCTGAAGGGTTGTATGACATTTGACTCAGTTGAGTGTCTTAATCTCGTCCCTGGGATCATAACGAAACCTCCCCGACAGTGGATCGGGACATTTTATTGGTGTCACGGACAGGATCCCTGAGACGAGAGTGTCGTACAACCTTGTTGTGGTGTACTGCACAAGTGTGTGTGAATGAGACATACGACCAATTACGAAGCGAGTGCGGAGTTCCAGTCTGCGGTTCTGCCCTCCCGTGAGGGAAGCAGCCGGAGACGAACGAAGCATAAGGAAAGAGTGGATTTTGGTTCCTTGTTATTGGTAACTTGTATATTAGCATACGGTTTGGCCTCCTGGGAGCATGTAGGGGAAATTTGGACTTTAAGGTGTGACCCTCCCAGGACGATATCCCCTTTGTAGGACATGGCCGCCCAGGAGGCAGGCGATATTTGTGACCGTGCGCCTGTACAGGCTGAGGAAACCATTAAGTTATATGATTTTTTGGAGATAAATTGATCTTATCCCTCCCACCAGGGACGAGATTGGGCAAGGGACCATTGGTTTCACTTGCAAAGTGTAATGGACTGAATGATACTATTGCAGAAGGAGGCTAAGGTTAAGAGGGGGAAGGGAAAAGCTATAATCTGTGCCGTGTTGGGAGCGTATTTGGCCGCTGCGGTGGAGGAAAAGAAGCAGAGATCTTGTCAGGCTGAGGCTGGGATCGCTTCCCTGCGGGCATCGATAACAACGCTGCACAAACAGCTACAAGAAAGTAAACAGGCGCTGGGGGAAGAGAAGCTCCGAAACCTGATACTGAAGGAGTTGCGAAATCAACTTCAAAGGGAGGCAGACACTCGAGCAGAACCAGAAGCACTGTTCAAGGAGAAAGGGATACAACAGATTTACCCCCAGGGGGACCTGAAGAGAATGAAGGAGGCAGTAGAAAGCCTCCCCCATATGTGCCCATTAGTTAAAACAGAATACGTATATGAAGACGACAATGACAGTCCCCTCCAGGTTATTACCAAGGAAATTCCTTTCAGGGCAACCAAATTAGCCAAGCTGCGACAGCACTTTGCAAGGACTTCGAGAGAATCTGAGACTGAATATGTTTGGAGGGTGTCCCTGTCAGTGGGAAGTGGAGATTGACAGTAGATTACAGGAGACTAAACAGCCATACTGGCCCACTAACAGCCGCAGTACCAAACATTGCCGAGTTAATAGAGGCTATCAGGAACAATCCCACCCTGTCATGGCAACAAAGATATGTTCTTTATGGTCCCTCTGCAACCTGAGGACTGGGAACGTTTCACCTTCACCTGGGGGGGGCAGCAGTATACCTTTACTCGTCTACCCCAAGGGTATAAGCACTCTCCTACATTGGCCCACCACACTCTAGCACAGGAACTTGAAACAGTCCCTATACGAGCAGGGGTAAGAATTTATCAATACACAGACGACGTGCTTGTGGGAGGGAGCCAAATAGAAGTTGGGGAGACACAGAGGGACATTATTGCCTATCTAGAAAGAATAGGGTTAACAATTCCGCCCGAAAAGATACAAGCCCCTTTAAGTGAGGTGAAATTTCTGGGAGTCTGGTGGAGAGGGGGGATGACCTGTATTCCCCCGGATACTTTGTCCTCCCTTGATTTAATTAAAAAGCCAAAATCAAAGAAAGATCTACAACATGCACTAGGATCACTCATGTTCTGGAGAAAACACATGCCTGATTTTTCAATTATTGCTAGATCCCTATATGATTTATTGCAAAAAAGGGCCCAATGGGAGTGGACTCCGGTCCACAATGAGGCATTACGACTGCTAGTGTTTGAGGCAAATGCCTACCAAGCCTTGGGGCCCATCCACCCGACAGATCCTAGCCAAATTGAGTGGAGTTTTGCCCGGACCAGCCTCTGGATTCATTTATGGCAAAAAGGACCAGAGGGGCCCATGCGGCCTATTGGGTTTTACTCGCGCAGTTTTAAAGATACTGAGAAAAGATACACAATATGGGAGAAAGGCCTATTCGTAGTTAGTCTAGCTTTGAGAGAGGCTGAACGAACCATTCGAAAGCAACCCGTAATTCTTCGGGGTCCATTTAAGGTGACTAAAGCAGTCCTAGCATGAACCCCACCCTCTGATGGGGTGGCTCAGAGAGCCTCTGTGCGAAAGTGGTATGCCCAAATAGAACATTATTATGAAATTTTCTCTGTGTCCAAAGGAGCCACCAAGGTGCTAAACATACAAGATGAGGTAGACTTAGGCAAAGAGACTCCCCAGCTTCCCCCTGTAATACAGATAGCTCCCCCATTTTCTGAACAAATGCACAACATATAGTTCACAGATACTTTGTCAAAGCGGGAAGGAAAAGTCTGGAAATACTGAGCTGTAGCACTCCAAGTAGGAACCAAGGAACAAATCATTACCGAAGGGGAGGGTAGCGCACAAGTGGGAGAACTGGTCGCGGTATGGAGCGTGTTCCAACATGAAGCCCAAACCACTTCCCCTGTATACATTTATACTGACTCTTATGCAGTATTTAAAGGTTGCACAAAGTGGCTACCATTCTGGGAGCAAAATGGGTGGGAGGTTAACAGAATACCAATATGTCAGAAGGAAAAATGGCAGGACATCCTTGCAATTGCTAGATGTGGGGAATTTGCGGTGGCGTGGGTGGCCTCCCACCAGCAATGTGACAACTCAGAGAGCTGGTGCAACACTGAAGTGGACGAATTAGCTCGGTTAGCTCCTCTACAAAACACCCAAATAAGGGAAAACTGGGAATATTTATTGGAATGGCTACATACAAAGCGAATACATTCAGGGATTAATGATTTCATGAGGCACAGGCTCAAGGGTGGCCAGTTACCAGAGAACAGTGCAAAACGTGTATATCCTCTTGCGAACAATGTCGTGTCTGCTTAGACAGACACCCCCTGGAAAACGACCCCCTGCACCTGAGAGACGGAAAGGGTTTATGGGAGGCCTGGCAGGTTGGTTACATTGGGCCATGTTGAAAATCGGAAGGAAAATGTTATATGCTGGTGGGTGTCAAAATAGTATCCAGACTAGCACAGGCTAGAGCATGCAGCAAGGCAACCAGGGACAACACTGTGAAGGCCCTAAAGGAATGGTTTGGGACCTTCCCCAAACCACAGTCAATTCAATCTGATAACGGTTCACACTTCACAGCCAAAATAGTTCAGGAATGGGCAACCCGGAAGGGAATTTCATGGGTATTCCACACCCTGTACTACCCGCAAGCGAATGGGATCATGGAAAGAACAAACAGGTTACTTAAACGATTCCTGAAACTGCACAAACCAGGATGGGCTGAGCAAGTGGGGGATGCAGTGACCAGCATCAATAGCTGCTGGGGAACAAATGGATGCCCAAATATTATAGCGTTTTGCCCACAAGCTCCGACAATCATACCCACCTCACACAGCCCTGATCACCCTGACAATCCATCCCACTCCACCAGACAACCTGTTTTAGTTGAACTCCCCACTATGGGAGCAGTATCGTTAGTTTTAGACACCCCAATAAATAAATACACTTGGAGAGCAAAAGACGGCAGTGGGAAGGTCCATAAGATTCACGCTAAATGGATTATTCCTTCTTTCTGACCCAAGGAGCGAGTTTGTTTCTGTTCTTGTTTTTTAGGACGGAGCAACTGACCGAGACATAGCCCCCGGAAGAAGCTAAATGGACAGCAGTTGAGGTTTAATCAGAATGCATATGTTATTTTTGATTGTCTTGATTCAGGAATGTGTTTATGGAGGTGACAGGAGACCAATTCCTCTACCTTCCCCCCAACCATATGATCCCTTTCAGGGCAACATATTTGTATTATTAGCCACAGCAGTAAACCAAACTTTTAACTTGAGTCATTGTTGGATTTGAGGAGGACCTCTGTGGTTATCGAGTTGGCTGTGGATGTCCACTCCCCTCACCCTGGACCAGATTGTAAGCAACTACAGTGAAACACCAAACGACACCTGGGGTGACAGTGAGACGTGGCTAATCCAGTTTCCAAATGTAGGGCAATATTGTCTAAACCGTACTCAAGGGGGAGGGATCTATGTGGGGGAAAGTAAATGTCAATGGACACTCACTTGTAAGCTACTTGATAAAGATAGGGATGTCCACATATGGATGTGGCTTAATGAAACCAGGCACAACCGGGGATTTAAGGGATATTGGTCAAACCAGAATGAGACCTTACCTATCCAATGATCCAACTGTCATTTCTATAAGACAATTTGTGAGTGGAAAAACGATTCTGGTGCTTGGTATTGCACCGGATGAACAAATAATTGTGCAACCATCTTTTTTAGCCCTCTGAGCAACAGGGACACAACTTATTTTCAATTCCCAAAAGGGGCAGCTGTGCCATTTGCTCATGGTGTTAAAGCTAAGAAAGAGCATTATTGGATCTGCGGACATACCGCATATAAACGTTTACCCACAGAATGGTCAGGAATCTGTTACATAGGGATTATCCGGCCCTTAGTTTTTCTTTTGCCAGAGACAGGTGGACCTCAGCTGGGAATAAAACTGTATGACAACCTTTGAGATAGGAGTCTTGCCTGTAAGACGCGATCTATTGAGGTCAATCTGGGTGGGACGCAAAACTGGGGGGACAATAAGTGGCCTCCTGAGCGAATAATTCAGCATTACGGACCTGCCACCTGGAACCCTAATGAACCAATATCAGGGGCAAGGGAACCAATTTATAATTTAAATTGGATACTCAGATTGCAAGCGGCTCTGGAATTTATCACCAATAAGACTGCCAATGCAATAGACCCAGCAGGCCCAACAGATGCGCACGGCAATCCTCCAACACTGCATGGTCCTAGATTACCTGTTAGCTGAAGAAGGAGGGGTGTGCGGGAAAGTAAACATGTCCAACCTGCTCTTTAGAAATAGATGATGTAGGCGAGGTAGTCCTCCAACTAACTAAAGACATTAGAAAATTAGCCCATGTCCCCATCCAAACCTGGGACAGCTGGGATAGCAATTTGTGGTCCTGGTTACCAGGGGCGCCGTGGGTAAAACAGCTGCTATTGTATTTATTATGCATGGTTGTCACTTTAATGTTTGTGCCATGTGTAATCCCTTGTTTCATTCAATTAATCCGACATGTGGTATCTAACATGCAATTCATTCCTACTACCTCACCTGATGGCACAAAACGGATCTGTGCCATTCACCAATCAGAGCCAACCACTATACCCATTGCCTAAACCCTTTCAAATTCCCAAATTGTCTAAGGGAAAGATTGCATATTAGTACCCATATCATGCTTGCCAGTTGTTTTATAGTTGTTGTAATGGAAAACTACCTCATTGACTTGATTCTTCAAGTTCATTCTGTAAAGTTAGATGTTAAACTTAAAAAAAAAGGAGAAAAGGGAGAGAAATATACATATATGTAACAAAATGGGTTTGCATTGGACAACACCTCTGTTTGTCTGTTAGTGAGCATTCTTCTATCATATCCCATGTCATTCCTTCTTCCTGCAACTCCCCTTTGCCCCTATCCCTATTTCTGTCCCTATTCTCACTCCGTTCTCACTCTTGCTCTCTCTTCTCTCCACCTTCTCTTTTTCTCTCCCCCACCACTAAGGAAACTGCAATGTCGAGCCACTGGGTGGTGTAGAAGATCATTACTAAATGTAGTTTTTCTCGACATTGCCATTGCACCCCCTTGCTTCCCGACCTTAACATCTGGCCTCGGAAGACGCCACCCTCATGGCCTGCAGAGAAATACCTCTGTGCACTTGCACAAGGGCCAGGGAGCGAAAAAGGCAGATGACGGCTCCTTGAGGAGACAGCACGTATAGCACAAACTGCACGTACACAATCGCGATCTGCGCATGAGCCTGGGACCCCTATAAAAGGAGCGCGTGTGCTCCGGTGAGGAGCTTTTTCTCCTTGCTGCTCTCCCCCTCATGTATCTCCTGGAACCTGCTTCAAAAAAGCCTTCGACGCTTAGAAATCATAGAGTTAATGGAGCATCACCGGACTTGGAGTGGTGGTAGCTAGATACCCTCCCCGACTTGAATACTCTCTTTCTTTCTCTCTCTTTCTCTCTTTCTCTCTCTTTCTCTCTCTCTCTCTTCCCTTTGCTCTTCCCCACTCTCATGGTTACTTCTCTATATGGTTCTTCTCCCACTGTTCGTTGAAAATACAGCTGAAGGGTTGTATGACATTTGACTCAGTTGAGTGTCTTAATCTCGTCCCTGGGATCATAACGAAACCTCCCCGACAGTGGATCGGGACATTTTATTGGTGTCACGGACAGGATCCCTGAGACGAGAGTGTCGTACAACCTTGTTGTGGTGTACTGCACAAGTGTGTGTGAATGAGACATACGACCAATTACGAAGCGAGTGCGGAGTTCCAGTCTGCGGTTCTGCCCTCCCGTGAGGGAAGCAGCCGGAGACGAACGAAGCATAAGGAAAGAGTGGATTTTGGTTCCTTGTTATTGGTAACTTGTATATTAGCATACGGTTTGGCCTCCTGGGAGCATGTAGGGGAAATTTGGACTTTAAGGTGTGACCCTCCCAGGACGATATCCCCTTTGTAGGACATGGCCGCCCAGGAGGCAGGCGATATTTGTGACCGTGCGCCTGTACAGGCTGAGGAAACCATTAAGTTATATGATTTTTTGGAGATAAATTGATCTTATCCCTCCCACCAGGGACGAGATTGGGCAAGGGACCATTGGTTTCACTTGCAAAGTGTAATGGACTGAATGATACTATTGCAGAAGGAGGCTAAGGTTAAGAGGGGGAAGGGAAAAGCTATAATCTGTGCCGTGTTGGGAGCGTATTTGGCCGCTGCGGTGGAGGAAAAGAAGCAGAGATCTTGTCAGGCTGAGGCTGGGATCGCTTCCCTGCGGGCATCGATAACAACGCTGCACAAACAGCTACAAGAAAGTAAACAGGCGCTGGGGGAAGAGAAGCTCCGAAACCTGATACTGAAGGAGTTGCGAAATCAACTTCAAAGGGAGGCAGACACTCGAGCAGAACCAGAAGCACTGTTCAAGGAGAAAGGGATACAACAGATTTACCCCCAGGGGGACCTGAAGAGAATGAAGGAGGCAGTAGAAAGCCTCCCCCATATGTGCCCATTAGTTAAAACAGAATACGTATATGAAGACGACAATGACAGTCCCCTCCAGGTTATTACCAAGGAAATTCCTTTCAGGGCAACCAAATTAGCCAAGCTGCGACAGCACTTTGCAAGGACTTCGAGAGAATCTGAGACTGAATATGTTTGGAGGGTGTCCCTGTCAGTGGGAAGTGGAGATTGACAGTAGATTACAGGAGACTAAACAGCCATACTGGCCCACTAACAGCCGCAGTACCAAACATTGCCGAGTTAATAGAGGCTATCAGGAACAATCCCACCCTGTCATGGCAACAAAGATATGTTCTTTATGGTCCCTCTGCAACCTGAGGACTGGGAACGTTTCACCTTCACCTGGGGGGGGCAGCAGTATACCTTTACTCGTCTACCCCAAGGGTATAAGCACTCTCCTACATTGGCCCACCACACTCTAGCACAGGAACTTGAAACAGTCCCTATACGAGCAGGGGTAAGAATTTATCAATACACAGACGACGTGCTTGTGGGAGGGAGCCAAATAGAAGTTGGGGAGACACAGAGGGACATTATTGCCTATCTAGAAAGAATAGGGTTAACAATTCCGCCCGAAAAGATACAAGCCCCTTTAAGTGAGGTGAAATTTCTGGGAGTCTGGTGGAGAGGGGGGATGACCTGTATTCCCCCGGATACTTTGTCCTCCCTTGATTTAATTAAAAAGCCAAAATCAAAGAAAGATCTACAACATGCACTAGGATCACTCATGTTCTGGAGAAAACACATGCCTGATTTTTCAATTATTGCTAGATCCCTATATGATTTATTGCAAAAAAGGGCCCAATGGGAGTGGACTCCGGTCCACAATGAGGCATTACGACTGCTAGTGTTTGAGGCAAATGCCTACCAAGCCTTGGGGCCCATCCACCCGACAGATCCTAGCCAAATTGAGTGGAGTTTTGCCCGGACCAGCCTCTGGATTCATTTATGGCAAAAAGGACCAGAGGGGCCCATGCGGCCTATTGGGTTTTACTCGCGCAGTTTTAAAGATACTGAGAAAAGATACACAATATGGGAGAAAGGCCTATTCGTAGTTAGTCTAGCTTTGAGAGAGGCTGAACGAACCATTCGAAAGCAACCCGTAATTCTTCGGGGTCCATTTAAGGTGACTAAAGCAGTCCTAGCATGAACCCCACCCTCTGATGGGGTGGCTCAGAGAGCCTCTGTGCGAAAGTGGTATGCCCAAATAGAACATTATTATGAAATTTTCTCTGTGTCCAAAGGAGCCACCAAGGTGCTAAACATACAAGATGAGGTAGACTTAGGCAAAGAGACTCCCCAGCTTCCCCCTGTAATACAGATAGCTCCCCCATTTTCTGAACAAATGCACAACATATAGTTCACAGATACTTTGTCAAAGCGGGAAGGAAAAGTCTGGAAATACTGAGCTGTAGCACTCCAAGTAGGAACCAAGGAACAAATCATTACCGAAGGGGAGGGTAGCGCACAAGTGGGAGAACTGGTCGCGGTATGGAGCGTGTTCCAACATGAAGCCCAAACCACTTCCCCTGTATACATTTATACTGACTCTTATGCAGTATTTAAAGGTTGCACAAAGTGGCTACCATTCTGGGAGCAAAATGGGTGGGAGGTTAACAGAATACCAATATGTCAGAAGGAAAAATGGCAGGACATCCTTGCAATTGCTAGATGTGGGGAATTTGCGGTGGCGTGGGTGGCCTCCCACCAGCAATGTGACAACTCAGAGAGCTGGTGCAACACTGAAGTGGACGAATTAGCTCGGTTAGCTCCTCTACAAAACACCCAAATAAGGGAAAACTGGGAATATTTATTGGAATGGCTACATACAAAGCGAATACATTCAGGGATTAATGATTTCATGAGGCACAGGCTCAAGGGTGGCCAGTTACCAGAGAACAGTGCAAAACGTGTATATCCTCTTGCGAACAATGTCGTGTCTGCTTAGACAGACACCCCCTGGAAAACGACCCCCTGCACCTGAGAGACGGAAAGGGTTTATGGGAGGCCTGGCAGGTTGGTTACATTGGGCCATGTTGAAAATCGGAAGGAAAATGTTATATGCTGGTGGGTGTCAAAATAGTATCCAGACTAGCACAGGCTAGAGCATGCAGCAAGGCAACCAGGGACAACACTGTGAAGGCCCTAAAGGAATGGTTTGGGACCTTCCCCAAACCACAGTCAATTCAATCTGATAACGGTTCACACTTCACAGCCAAAATAGTTCAGGAATGGGCAACCCGGAAGGGAATTTCATGGGTATTCCACACCCTGTACTACCCGCAAGCGAATGGGATCATGGAAAGAACAAACAGGTTACTTAAACGATTCCTGAAACTGCACAAACCAGGATGGGCTGAGCAAGTGGGGGATGCAGTGACCAGCATCAATAGCTGCTGGGGAACAAATGGATGCCCAAATATTATAGCGTTTTGCCCACAAGCTCCGACAATCATACCCACCTCACACAGCCCTGATCACCCTGACAATCCATCCCACTCCACCAGACAACCTGTTTTAGTTGAACTCCCCACTATGGGAGCAGTATCGTTAGTTTTAGACACCCCAATAAATAAATACACTTGGAGAGCAAAAGACGGCAGTGGGAAGGTCCATAAGATTCACGCTAAATGGATTATTCCTTCTTTCTGACCCAAGGAGCGAGTTTGTTTCTGTTCTTGTTTTTTAGGACGGAGCAACTGACCGAGACATAGCCCCCGGAAGAAGCTAAATGGACAGCAGTTGAGGTTTAATCAGAATGCATATGTTATTTTTGATTGTCTTGATTCAGGAATGTGTTTATGGAGGTGACAGGAGACCAATTCCTCTACCTTCCCCCCAACCATATGATCCCTTTCAGGGCAACATATTTGTATTATTAGCCACAGCAGTAAACCAAACTTTTAACTTGAGTCATTGTTGGATTTGAGGAGGACCTCTGTGGTTATCGAGTTGGCTGTGGATGTCCACTCCCCTCACCCTGGACCAGATTGTAAGCAACTACAGTGAAACACCAAACGACACCTGGGGTGACAGTGAGACGTGGCTAATCCAGTTTCCAAATGTAGGGCAATATTGTCTAAACCGTACTCAAGGGGGAGGGATCTATGTGGGGGAAAGTAAATGTCAATGGACACTCACTTGTAAGCTACTTGATAAAGATAGGGATGTCCACATATGGATGTGGCTTAATGAAACCAGGCACAACCGGGGATTTAAGGGATATTGGTCAAACCAGAATGAGACCTTACCTATCCAATGATCCAACTGTCATTTCTATAAGACAATTTGTGAGTGGAAAAACGATTCTGGTGCTTGGTATTGCACCGGATGAACAAATAATTGTGCAACCATCTTTTTTAGCCCTCTGAGCAACAGGGACACAACTTATTTTCAATTCCCAAAAGGGGCAGCTGTGCCATTTGCTCATGGTGTTAAAGCTAAGAAAGAGCATTATTGGATCTGCGGACATACCGCATATAAACGTTTACCCACAGAATGGTCAGGAATCTGTTACATAGGGATTATCCGGCCCTTAGTTTTTCTTTTGCCAGAGACAGGTGGACCTCAGCTGGGAATAAAACTGTATGACAACCTTTGAGATAGGAGTCTTGCCTGTAAGACGCGATCTATTGAGGTCAATCTGGGTGGGACGCAAAACTGGGGGGACAATAAGTGGCCTCCTGAGCGAATAATTCAGCATTACGGACCTGCCACCTGGAACCCTAATGAACCAATATCAGGGGCAAGGGAACCAATTTATAATTTAAATTGGATACTCAGATTGCAAGCGGCTCTGGAATTTATCACCAATAAGACTGCCAATGCAATAGACCCAGCAGGCCCAACAGATGCGCACGGCAATCCTCCAACACTGCATGGTCCTAGATTACCTGTTAGCTGAAGAAGGAGGGGTGTGCGGGAAAGTAAACATGTCCAACCTGCTCTTTAGAAATAGATGATGTAGGCGAGGTAGTCCTCCAACTAACTAAAGACATTAGAAAATTAGCCCATGTCCCCATCCAAACCTGGGACAGCTGGGATAGCAATTTGTGGTCCTGGTTACCAGGGGCGCCGTGGGTAAAACAGCTGCTATTGTATTTATTATGCATGGTTGTCACTTTAATGTTTGTGCCATGTGTAATCCCTTGTTTCATTCAATTAATCCGACATGTGGTATCTAACATGCAATTCATTCCTACTACCTCACCTGATGGCACAAAACGGATCTGTGCCATTCACCAATCAGAGCCAACCACTATACCCATTGCCTAAACCCTTTCAAATTCCCAAATTGTCTAAGGGAAAGATTGCATATTAGTACCCATATCATGCTTGCCAGTTGTTTTATAGTTGTTGTAATGGAAAACTACCTCATTGACTTGATTCTTCAAGTTCATTCTGTAAAGTTAGATGTTAAACTTAAAAAAAAAGGAGAAAAGGGAGAGAAATATACATATATGTAACAAAATGGGTTTGCATTGGACAACACCTCTGTTTGTCTGTTAGTGAGCATTCTTCTATCATATCCCATGTCATTCCTTCTTCCTGCAACTCCCCTTTGCCCCTATCCCTATTTCTGTCCCTATTCTCACTCCGTTCTCACTCTTGCTCTCTCTTCTCTCCACCTTCTCTTTTTCTCTCCCCCACCACTAAGGAAACTGCAATGTCGAGCCACTGGGTGGTGTAGAAGATCATTACTAAATGTAGTTTTTCTCGACATTGCCATTGCACCCCCTTGCTTCCCGACCTTAACATCTGGCCTCGGAAGACGCCACCCTCATGGCCTGCAGAGAAATACCTCTGTGCACTTGCACAAGGGCCAGGGAGCGAAAAAGGCAGATGACGGCTCCTTGAGGAGACAGCACGTATAGCACAAACTGCACGTACACAATCGCGATCTGCGCATGAGCCTGGGACCCCTATAAAAGGAGCGCGTGTGCTCCGGTGAGGAGCTTTTTCTCCTTGCTGCTCTCCCCCTCATGTATCTCCTGGAACCTGCTTCAAAAAAGCCTTCGACGCTTAGAAATCATAGAGTTAATGGAGCATCACCGGACTTGGAGTGGTGGTAGCTAGATACCCTCCCCGACTTGAATACTCTCTTTCTTTCTCTCTCTTTCTCTCTTTCTCTCTCTTTCTCTCTCTCTCTCTTCCCTTTGCTCTTCCCCACTCTCATGGTTACTTCTCTATATGGTTCTTCTCCCACTGTTCGTTGAAAATACAGCTGAAGGGTTGTATGACATTTGACTCAGTTGAGTGTCTTAATCTCGTCCCTGGGATCATAACGAAACCTCCCCGACAGTGGATCGGGACATTTTATTGGTGTCACGGACAGGATCCCTGAGACGAGAGTGTCGTACAACCTTGTTGTGGTGTACTGCACAAGTGTGTGTGAATGAGACATACGACCAATTACGAAGCGAGTGCGGAGTTCCAGTCTGCGGTTCTGCCCTCCCGTGAGGGAAGCAGCCGGAGACGAACGAAGCATAAGGAAAGAGTGGATTTTGGTTCCTTGTTATTGGTAACTTGTATATTAGCATACGGTTTGGCCTCCTGGGAGCATGTAGGGGAAATTTGGACTTTAAGGTGTGACCCTCCCAGGACGATATCCCCTTTGTAGGACATGGCCGCCCAGGAGGCAGGCGATATTTGTGACCGTGCGCCTGTACAGGCTGAGGAAACCATTAAGTTATATGATTTTTTGGAGATAAATTGATCTTATCCCTCCCACCAGGGACGAGATTGGGCAAGGGACCATTGGTTTCACTTGCAAAGTGTAATGGACTGAATGATACTATTGCAGAAGGAGGCTAAGGTTAAGAGGGGGAAGGGAAAAGCTATAATCTGTGCCGTGTTGGGAGCGTATTTGGCCGCTGCGGTGGAGGAAAAGAAGCAGAGATCTTGTCAGGCTGAGGCTGGGATCGCTTCCCTGCGGGCATCGATAACAACGCTGCACAAACAGCTACAAGAAAGTAAACAGGCGCTGGGGGAAGAGAAGCTCCGAAACCTGATACTGAAGGAGTTGCGAAATCAACTTCAAAGGGAGGCAGACACTCGAGCAGAACCAGAAGCACTGTTCAAGGAGAAAGGGATACAACAGATTTACCCCCAGGGGGACCTGAAGAGAATGAAGGAGGCAGTAGAAAGCCTCCCCCATATGTGCCCATTAGTTAAAACAGAATACGTATATGAAGACGACAATGACAGTCCCCTCCAGGTTATTACCAAGGAAATTCCTTTCAGGGCAACCAAATTAGCCAAGCTGCGACAGCACTTTGCAAGGACTTCGAGAGAATCTGAGACTGAATATGTTTGGAGGGTGTCCCTGTCAGTGGGAAGTGGAGATTGACAGTAGATTACAGGAGACTAAACAGCCATACTGGCCCACTAACAGCCGCAGTACCAAACATTGCCGAGTTAATAGAGGCTATCAGGAACAATCCCACCCTGTCATGGCAACAAAGATATGTTCTTTATGGTCCCTCTGCAACCTGAGGACTGGGAACGTTTCACCTTCACCTGGGGGGGGCAGCAGTATACCTTTACTCGTCTACCCCAAGGGTATAAGCACTCTCCTACATTGGCCCACCACACTCTAGCACAGGAACTTGAAACAGTCCCTATACGAGCAGGGGTAAGAATTTATCAATACACAGACGACGTGCTTGTGGGAGGGAGCCAAATAGAAGTTGGGGAGACACAGAGGGACATTATTGCCTATCTAGAAAGAATAGGGTTAACAATTCCGCCCGAAAAGATACAAGCCCCTTTAAGTGAGGTGAAATTTCTGGGAGTCTGGTGGAGAGGGGGGATGACCTGTATTCCCCCGGATACTTTGTCCTCCCTTGATTTAATTAAAAAGCCAAAATCAAAGAAAGATCTACAACATGCACTAGGATCACTCATGTTCTGGAGAAAACACATGCCTGATTTTTCAATTATTGCTAGATCCCTATATGATTTATTGCAAAAAAGGGCCCAATGGGAGTGGACTCCGGTCCACAATGAGGCATTACGACTGCTAGTGTTTGAGGCAAATGCCTACCAAGCCTTGGGGCCCATCCACCCGACAGATCCTAGCCAAATTGAGTGGAGTTTTGCCCGGACCAGCCTCTGGATTCATTTATGGCAAAAAGGACCAGAGGGGCCCATGCGGCCTATTGGGTTTTACTCGCGCAGTTTTAAAGATACTGAGAAAAGATACACAATATGGGAGAAAGGCCTATTCGTAGTTAGTCTAGCTTTGAGAGAGGCTGAACGAACCATTCGAAAGCAACCCGTAATTCTTCGGGGTCCATTTAAGGTGACTAAAGCAGTCCTAGCATGAACCCCACCCTCTGATGGGGTGGCTCAGAGAGCCTCTGTGCGAAAGTGGTATGCCCAAATAGAACATTATTATGAAATTTTCTCTGTGTCCAAAGGAGCCACCAAGGTGCTAAACATACAAGATGAGGTAGACTTAGGCAAAGAGACTCCCCAGCTTCCCCCTGTAATACAGATAGCTCCCCCATTTTCTGAACAAATGCACAACATATAGTTCACAGATACTTTGTCAAAGCGGGAAGGAAAAGTCTGGAAATACTGAGCTGTAGCACTCCAAGTAGGAACCAAGGAACAAATCATTACCGAAGGGGAGGGTAGCGCACAAGTGGGAGAACTGGTCGCGGTATGGAGCGTGTTCCAACATGAAGCCCAAACCACTTCCCCTGTATACATTTATACTGACTCTTATGCAGTATTTAAAGGTTGCACAAAGTGGCTACCATTCTGGGAGCAAAATGGGTGGGAGGTTAACAGAATACCAATATGTCAGAAGGAAAAATGGCAGGACATCCTTGCAATTGCTAGATGTGGGGAATTTGCGGTGGCGTGGGTGGCCTCCCACCAGCAATGTGACAACTCAGAGAGCTGGTGCAACACTGAAGTGGACGAATTAGCTCGGTTAGCTCCTCTACAAAACACCCAAATAAGGGAAAACTGGGAATATTTATTGGAATGGCTACATACAAAGCGAATACATTCAGGGATTAATGATTTCATGAGGCACAGGCTCAAGGGTGGCCAGTTACCAGAGAACAGTGCAAAACGTGTATATCCTCTTGCGAACAATGTCGTGTCTGCTTAGACAGACACCCCCTGGAAAACGACCCCCTGCACCTGAGAGACGGAAAGGGTTTATGGGAGGCCTGGCAGGTTGGTTACATTGGGCCATGTTGAAAATCGGAAGGAAAATGTTATATGCTGGTGGGTGTCAAAATAGTATCCAGACTAGCACAGGCTAGAGCATGCAGCAAGGCAACCAGGGACAACACTGTGAAGGCCCTAAAGGAATGGTTTGGGACCTTCCCCAAACCACAGTCAATTCAATCTGATAACGGTTCACACTTCACAGCCAAAATAGTTCAGGAATGGGCAACCCGGAAGGGAATTTCATGGGTATTCCACACCCTGTACTACCCGCAAGCGAATGGGATCATGGAAAGAACAAACAGGTTACTTAAACGATTCCTGAAACTGCACAAACCAGGATGGGCTGAGCAAGTGGGGGATGCAGTGACCAGCATCAATAGCTGCTGGGGAACAAATGGATGCCCAAATATTATAGCGTTTTGCCCACAAGCTCCGACAATCATACCCACCTCACACAGCCCTGATCACCCTGACAATCCATCCCACTCCACCAGACAACCTGTTTTAGTTGAACTCCCCACTATGGGAGCAGTATCGTTAGTTTTAGACACCCCAATAAATAAATACACTTGGAGAGCAAAAGACGGCAGTGGGAAGGTCCATAAGATTCACGCTAAATGGATTATTCCTTCTTTCTGACCCAAGGAGCGAGTTTGTTTCTGTTCTTGTTTTTTAGGACGGAGCAACTGACCGAGACATAGCCCCCGGAAGAAGCTAAATGGACAGCAGTTGAGGTTTAATCAGAATGCATATGTTATTTTTGATTGTCTTGATTCAGGAATGTGTTTATGGAGGTGACAGGAGACCAATTCCTCTACCTTCCCCCCAACCATATGATCCCTTTCAGGGCAACATATTTGTATTATTAGCCACAGCAGTAAACCAAACTTTTAACTTGAGTCATTGTTGGATTTGAGGAGGACCTCTGTGGTTATCGAGTTGGCTGTGGATGTCCACTCCCCTCACCCTGGACCAGATTGTAAGCAACTACAGTGAAACACCAAACGACACCTGGGGTGACAGTGAGACGTGGCTAATCCAGTTTCCAAATGTAGGGCAATATTGTCTAAACCGTACTCAAGGGGGAGGGATCTATGTGGGGGAAAGTAAATGTCAATGGACACTCACTTGTAAGCTACTTGATAAAGATAGGGATGTCCACATATGGATGTGGCTTAATGAAACCAGGCACAACCGGGGATTTAAGGGATATTGGTCAAACCAGAATGAGACCTTACCTATCCAATGATCCAACTGTCATTTCTATAAGACAATTTGTGAGTGGAAAAACGATTCTGGTGCTTGGTATTGCACCGGATGAACAAATAATTGTGCAACCATCTTTTTTAGCCCTCTGAGCAACAGGGACACAACTTATTTTCAATTCCCAAAAGGGGCAGCTGTGCCATTTGCTCATGGTGTTAAAGCTAAGAAAGAGCATTATTGGATCTGCGGACATACCGCATATAAAC
>VFFE01007233.1:255447-296197 GCA_008921705.1 Burhinus oedicnemus | reverse complement strand
GGGGTGATCCCTGCCATCTCCTGGACAGAGCCCAGCCACTGCCAAAGTCAGGTGAGAGGGCCTCTGCCCCTGCAGAGGTAAGTTGTGGCCACCTGTTTTGCAGTTCCTGTGTGGAGTGCAATGCCTTCCTGAGTGGTCCCTTTGAGAAGAACTGCTCCCAGGCCTGCCCCAACATCCGGATGGCCAAGGAGTCAACAGGGGCAAGCAGGCAGTGCAGGGAAAAGGACTCCCAGAACTGCTGGATCTCCTTCCGCATGGTCCAGGAGGACGGCGAGGAGATCTACAGTATCACCGTTGATCCTAAAAAAGGTACCCCAGCCCTGCTCCTCCTGCCCCTCTGTAGGCAGGCTGCCAGCTCTGCCATGGTGGCCTCACTGCCTCTCCAGGGACTGCAGCCAGATGCTGTCTGTCTGCCCTGCAGAGTGCCCAGAGCCTCCCAACATCGCGCTGATTGTGGGCAGCACCGTTGCTGGCGTGGCTCTCATCGGCCTGGTGCTCCTGCTGATCTGGCGTCTCTTGACGGAGCTGTTTGACCGCCGGGAATACCGCCGGTTCGAGAAGGAGAAGTCCAAGGCTAAGTGGAACGATGTAAGAGAGCCTGTCCATGGCAGTGGGGTGTGCTGAGACACTCACATACATGTGGTGGGGACACCTGGAGGGGATGTCCCCTCCAGAGGCAGCCATGGCAGACCTGAGCCCTCCCCAGTGTCATTTTCACAGCCCGGCTGGATTTTGCAGAGGCTAAAGCAGCCTGTGGGCTCTTCTGCCAACGCTGTCTGCACTGTCGACATTGGGAGGGGTAACACTCCACTGAAAATCCTATACAACACAATGACGCCAGGCCTCTCACCTCTCTCCCTCCAGGCTGATAACCCCCTCTTCAAGAGTGCCACCACCACGGTCGTGAACCCCAGGTTCAATGGGCAGTGAAGTGTAGCAATGCCCAGCAGTGCTAGGACCCACCATTAAATAAGGAAACACCAAGCTAAGGAAATCTCCAACTAAGGCTCCCACTTGCTCTACTTTATCCTGTTGGTTTGTTCCCTTCTTCGAAGAGGGCTGGCTGAGGAGCTGCACCATCCCTGTCTCCTGGCACAGTGCTCGATGGTTGGGTTAGTGGAGCTGGGAGAAGGGAACAGACACAGCTTTGCCATGGATGGAACTGCAGGCCAGGTCTCACCAGTGGGCACACGCAACGGCTCCTGTACCAGTTACCAACTGTCTCAGCTTTTGATGCTAACTTTGCCTTCTGGCAGCAGTCTCAGACACCAAGCCCCAAAACCAGCTTAGTGCACAGAGTGCTTTCAGCTTTGATTTGGAGCTGGTATTTCAAAACTGCCATTTTTCTTCTGCTCTATCAGGATCTGCTCCTGGGCTGCTCCATGCCTTCCCCTGCTGCACTGGTCTCTGCCACTATGTTTGCATTAGTTTCTAAAGTACTCGCTGCTGATTTGGACATGGAGGGTCCTCCAGGCTGATGATCTGCTCTGGAGGTTGTGGTGAGATGATGGGCCCTAAGAGCTAGTAAGCACCTGTACCTGGAGATGAAAAGCAGCCAAGGAACATGCACTGAATCTTTTTCCCAAATCATCAGCTGCTTCCCGGTGCCACTTCCCTATCAGACCTACATCGGGCAAGGTTCTACTTGGCCTCCTGCAAGCTTGGCTTACCTCCACCAGGCCTTGAGCTCTCTGCATGACAAGTAGGCAAAGGAGCAACTGTTTGAACTATGAAACATTGACGTTGAGCACATAAAACATTGCCTGCAGCTCAGAGCTTGGCCACAGCTTCTTCCACCACGAGATCTTTTCCCTGCTCTACATGAGCAACAGACATGCCAAGGGCCAAGCATGCAAAAGACCTGGCAGTACCCAGAGCATCTCCAGCTCAGAACTTTTCCAAACCATGCACAGTAGCTAATTGCTTTTACATTGTGGGGTCACTCCGGTGGAATAGCAGTACAATTCCATGTTTGCTTTAAGTTTGGGAATAGTTTGCATATAACTGCATTATGTCACATCTTCATTTGCCCTCTGAAGAGGTTTAACGTTAATAAAAATTAATATAGAAAGTAAATACATCTGTCCTGCTGAGAATCGGCTGCAAGGGCAGCAGGTGAAACATTCATTAGAGAAACTACAGCAAAATCCTGTCATTGCTGCTAGCATCTCCCATAGACAGTGCCTGGGAAAGATGTTGGCCAGAGAAACAAAGTGTTGTCTCCACTAATTTGCTATCTACATCCTGAAGGGTACTCCCTTGCAAGCCAAAAATGACTCACTAAGGATGCAAACCAGCTCTTGTCCCTGCCCATCTGCTGGCAGCTATATGTAAACCACCTTAAATAAGAGTGGCTGTACCATGTCAGATCAGGGGTTAATTTGAGCCATTTTGCTGTTCTTCAACAGTGACTGTGAGGCCCCAGGGCAAGGTAAAAAGAAGGAAAGTGTGTCTGATACTTCCCCCAGTACTATCCCAGCCTGCAGCTATTTTTGGCTCAAGGACTCCCAACTCAGTGTAGGTCCCATGCACTCCACACCTGGCTGCACAAAGACACCAGAGGTACTGTTTAGGGCTCTGGGTCTTGGACACAATGCCCATTGCCAGGAACCCAGGCAGAGGCTGTTTTTAATTGAATGTGAAGAGACTATCTGTCTCCCCTGTCAGCAGCTGCAGGTCTTACTGCTGGTGTAGTGTGTGTAGTACAAGTATGACCACATACATGCTTCGGAGGACAATTAGAGAAAACCAATGAGGGATCCTGAGTTTTTCAAAAAGAAATAGGATCAGTAATTGTATTAGACAGAAGTATATGCTAGGGCACATGCAAAAGCTCAAAGGGAAAACAGTGAGCTAGGAGGGTCGTTCAGGCCCCTGGTCTTGCTTTAGCCTAAAGGTTTGGTGATCCCTCTGTGGAGACCTGCTTGCAAAAGTCAGAAGTATTTCTCAGACAGGTGCAGAACGGCCCTTTCTCCAGGCTTCAAGCACTGCCCCCAGATATCCTTTCTTAAAATTGTTTCATTTCCACCAAGAATAACTGAACCATATTTTCTTTGGGGGTGGGGAGGAAGCTCTCCCCATTACTGCACACAAAACCCACACCCAGCCCATGACACACCACACCACTTGAGACAAGGCTGCTGAGATGAGGCAGAGATGTTCCGGAGCCCCTGCAGAGGCTCTGTGCCCTGATGGGCTCCTCTCGCCCAGGGAGAAGGAGAGGGACCACCGCCTCTCCCAAGGGGGCAGAAGGCAGAGGGGCTGCAGAAGCTGCCAGGCCACATCCCAAAGAAACAACATCATCCAGCTGAGCCAAGAGCCCATGCCTTCATTTTTATTACAACCAGGAGCTCCCCTTACATTTAAGCCACTTGTGTGCCAAGGGAAAATTTCCAATGTTCTTCAGATAATGGGACCAGCCCCACAAGTTTTCAATGCAGAAGTCCAAGTTCTGTGCCAGCCACTTTATGAGCAGGTAGGTACCACCCAGTCCTGCTGCCCCCATGACAAAGAGCCCTCGATTAATTATCTGCAAGTGCAAAGAGAAACCCTGGCATCAACAGAGGTTTGCTCCTACCCTGCAGCACCAAGCAAAGTCTTCACACCTGCACCCACCTGGCAATATCCCACCACCAAAGCTCCCCCCCTGCAGCCGGGCAGTGCTGGCATGCAGGACGTTCACAAGGCCCATGGCCTGGGAGGACAGGCATCACCACTGACCAACCTTTTTCTGCCATTTCCAACGCTGAAGTGCCTCATGGTAGCGAATTCTGGTGAAGGTCACCTGGAAGGGTTGCAGGAGTACATCACCACCTCAAAGCCAGCCAGGAGGAGCTCACAGCAGCTTAGGCAGTGGGGACCAAGGTGCTGACCTTACCATGGTGTACAGTGGGACGATGGTGGAAGGCATGAGGGCGTGGAGGAAGTTGTCTACGTGCTTCAGGAAAATGAACCACGTTGAATTCACATGCTTGCGCATCTGTGACAGGGCAACCATCACCTCTTTGCAGGGTGTCTTGACAGAGCTCCCCTGCATTTTGCTAGCTCTCTCGCTGCCTGTCCTGGGCTTCACCTCAGGGAGCAGAACCACCCCAGTGGCATTCCCAAGGAGCTCTTAAGCTAAAGTCTGTCAGGGTGACAGCCCAGCCAGAGTCCTGCCAGAGACTCTGCCCACTGTGTGCATTCTCACAGAGTGCCACTTTGTGCACAGCCCACGGGACCACAAGTCTGTGTGCAGCTCACCTACCTCTATGTAGTTGTACATGGCTAAATCTGAGATTGCGTGGTCATCTGGCACCCTCAGCCTGGAGAACTCAGGGAGGCAGGCACCTGGGATAAGAAAGTGATAGCTCACGGGCAGCTCCCCAGCAGGGTATCCAGCTGCCTTCAGCCACAGAGGGATCCTCCTCTGCTCTTGCTCCTCCCCAGCCACCTCACTCACCAAGGTCATTGTGGAACTGGTCCATTAATTCATCAAAGACCAGACAATCCTCAAAGCCCTGCAAAATTACAGGGTAAATAGGCAGAAGGAACCACACGTTCATGAGAAGTGCTGTCACAGATGCTTAGCTAGTGTAGCTGTTCATGCCTGCAGGCTCCCACTGATCACAGCTTCAGAGCAGGAGTCTTACTCCAGGCCACTCTGCCAGGGGTCTTACAGAAAAATGTAGGGAGTTGCCTTTCATGGCAGCCTGGGGCTGCCCTGCTGGACCACCCTCCCATGAAGTCCTCTGCCCCATGGGAAGGTGGCACCACCACCCCATCCCCTCTCCTCCCCAGAGGACAGCCAGGTCTTAGTGAGCAGCCAGGTGCCTGAGGGGAGTCCAACACCAGCCAATGCAGAGGACATCAGACTGAGAGACAGGCCAGCCTGTGAATTCTGTGGAGCTACACTCTAAAACCAGGCATTTCTAGGTGAAAAGAGTGGGGACCCAGCTGACACAGCCCAGGGCCAGCCTTGAACTTACTGCATTCATGCCCTGTCCATAGAAGGGCACAACGGCATGCGCAGCATCTCCCATCAGCACGCACCGGGAAGCAAGGTGGTAGGAAGAGCACTTCACAGATATCATGGCCTGGGCTGGCAGCAAAAAGTAATCGTGCTTCAGCTCTCGCCTTTGGGCAAAGCAACAGATACTTCACTTGTGGGACCACAAGAGACAAGAAGAGGATATCTGAGTTTCTAAGTTTGTATGAAGTTCTGTGATACAGTCTGCTTAAGAGGAAAGGAAACTTACTAACACAGCTGAGACCCTTCCTATCAGCCAAAAAAAAGCCTGTAACAGGTAACTATGTTGCAAACCACAAGCATGAGCTGGAGCTCCCACTGGCTGGGGAGCTTTCCTCTTTGCAGGAAAATGAGGACACTCTGAACTGAGCCACGGCCATCAGGACATGTGCTGGAAACACTGGTCCGGGTCCCCACTGCCACCAGGGCCCCCAGGCGGAACAGAGTGCTGTGGCTCCATGCCTTTGTGCCATTTGCCCAGAAGTGAAAGGGTCCCCACTGCCCAGGGAGCAGCATGCCTGCTCTTGTGTCTCACAGTCCTATTTCTTTTAGCCAAAAAATGAGTAAGTGCCAGACTTTGGTTAAGTCAGCACAGTGGAGGGTTTTTTTGCCAAGCCCAGCTTTTCTCAGTCTGTTGGCTAAAATTTCAACATTTGCACAACTTGGCTATCTGAACAGTGGGACTATCTTCGCACTGCTGGTTTCAGCAAGCAACCCATTGCTCTAGCAGAGTCACTTTGCTCACCCACCTCTAATATCAAAAACTCACGGCTTATGAACAGCTAATACATCTCTTGAGTTCAAAACCTTTAACAGCAATAGGAAAGCAGTGGGAGGTGATCTGTTCTTTGTTCCCACAGTGGCAAGGCCTGGGCTGTGCCTCCAAGGGACAGAGTGGTGCTTCAGTGCAACTCCATCAGAAACTGCCACAGGATGGGGCTGCTTCCTGCTGCTGAGCCTGCTATTCCAGTGTGGACGCAACATGGAGCTTGGTCTGTTCACTCCCCTGCCTTCAGACCAACAGACTGTGGGGATCCACCCCAACAGCATTGACAACCACTTGGCCCACCAGCGTCAGTGACTTCTCCATCATCAGGACCCTGAGGCTGAGTGAGGATGCATTCCCTGGCTTTGCAGCACTGTGCTGATGAGTGAGAAGGAGAGATGGGAATACTTACTCTCCGATGAGAGGGATGGCATCTGGGAAGTGGGTCTGGAAAAAACCCAGCACTTGCTCGCCTGTTGTGAGCTTCTCAAATTCCTCAAAGGGCATGAAGAGTGTGCAGGTGAAGGACTTGTCCTGCCAGCCAGGGAAGAAGGTCAGAAAGAAACCCAAAGGCAATAGAGAGCACCTGGCACCTGGCACAGCAGCTCAGTGACCAGCCTGTCACCCAGCAATTGTAGTAACCCGCCTGTGTAGCGGGGACGAGCACCCAGCCACCCTGTTACCCACGGTGGGCTTGCACACACTGAGGGCAGGCGGAGGAAGGCAGAAACGGGCAGCATGTGATCTGCCAGCATGGGCCTGGAATGCTGCCCTGGTATTCCCGTATCTGATTTACAACATCCAGCCGCAGAGAGCTGGTTTTCAGGTGGCTTGCGTGGGCCTGGATATGTGGGCAGAGAGAAGTGGCACAGGTACCTGCTCAGCACTGTGAGGCAGGGCTGGCTCAAGGGGTCCTGCCCTGAACCCCCCCAGGCTGTGGGACACCTGGCACAATTTTGGCCCTCCCAGCCCCTGCCACGTGCCTCCCACCACAGCTGGTTCAGCCTCACAAGCTCCATCCCATGCCCCAAGGGAGTGTGGCCATGGGTTATCACCATGTTGGGCAATGCAATCATCATGAAGGTGTTTCTTGGCCAGATATGGAGGTAGTTTGGTTCCATGGCAAACTGAAAGAGAAAGAAAATCACCTTGTGTTCCTGACCTGCCCTGCTCACCTTCCCCAGCCCAGCCTCTGGTTCCCCTCCACACCAGCACACCAGTTCCCATCCTTTGTACCATGAGAAGATACAATGACTACATGGTCCCTTTCTGGTACCTGATTCTTCAGGGAGACACAGAGCAAGGGTAACAGGAAAGGGTAGGAGAGATGGGCAAAAATCTGCTGGTTTGCAATCACTGATGTCCTCACAGACATGTTCCGATATCCCCAGGACCTCTCAGAGCTAGTTAACCCCATCGCTCCAGAGCAAGGTCTCTAGGACTTTTGCAACCAGGTAGCAAGACATTGGCACCACCACAGGAAGAGGAAGAGATGCCTGCCTTTACCTAGGAAAGTTTTAATTCCTTGGCTGAGCTCCAAGCAAGAAATTAGTTTCTCTAGAGCTGCTATAGCAGAGCCACCATGAGAGGGGAGCAGGGTGTCCCATCTGCAAAGGTGGTAGCAGCCCCCAGGACAGGCACACTTACGTCTCCATCCTTGGGAGGGATGGTCAGCTCCATATAGCCATGAGGAATGTACTCGTGACTGTAGTTAAAGCGTGTTTGCCTCATGAACTGCTTTCTGACTGTTGAGAAGGCTCCATCGCATCCCACAATGAGATCGTAGGTGACTTCCAGTGGTTGCTGGTCAGATCTGAAAGCAAGAGAGTCCCTCGGATCAATCCTGCCATAACTGCAGGCCAGCTCAGCACTGTTGGGCACAGTGGATCTGCCTTTTGCAAAATGCTGGTGTCACCTCCAGCGTTATTAATCTTCTAGGGTGAAGGAAGACTGGCTTTCACTGACTGGGAAGCTCAGCACTAGGGTAATTATCCTGTAGGTTACCAAAAGCATATCTCTGCCACATCTACCCAAGAATGCAACAGGCACTGTTGGAATAATGCTGCTATTTTGCAGAGCCTGCATCCCCACGTGGATGGGGGGCATGACCAGAATTTAACACCACTATGAAACAAGGTCAATAGCTGCCCTCCCTGATGAGCAATCTGTCCCTGAAAAGCAGCGCTATGGAGACTGGCATGTTTATTCCCTGCACAGGTCAGCAAGCATGTGTCTAGCTTAGTGCCAGGCTGCTGGGGGGGTTACAGAGTTGCTTAAATCTTTTCCAGTCTCCTCACAAACCCTGCTTTGATGTCTCTCCTTTTCAAAGCTGACACTGAGTTTTGCCTGCTCAGGAATAACATGCTAGTTTCAAACTGAGATTGCTCAATTGTTTGAGGTTTTATGAATGATTAAGCAGAAACAAACTGAACATAGCACTTGATCCCAGGCTTGCGCAGGGATTACCTTTTTATAGTTAACATCCCCAACTCTGCGTTGCAGTCCAGGAGCTTGTGTCCAAAGTACAGTTTAGTGTTAGAGTACTTCTCAGCAGCTGTGAAAAGAAAAGACAGCTAAATGTAGAGGCTTGTACTGTGACACCAAAAATATGTCCAAGGGATCCCTAAATTATAGGGACTTCCGCAATTACAGATTGCTGTGTTGAGTGATGGCCGGCACGCAGGGCACACTAGAACTGCATTTGGTCAACTGTGGTGAAAATTATTTAAAAAGTGCAAGGAATCCTGCAAAGATTTCTTTCTTACCCACAATGACGTGAGTCATTGACCTACATTGTATTTCAGGATGGGATGCGGTGTCTGTAATCAGTGGGAAATTTGGGGAAATTTGGCCTGGCCTGATTACACATTTTGCCACAGTGCTCCAATTCTATTTGTCTATTTGTCCCTATACTGTCAGGGATTGTGGGAAATGCCACAAACCATGGCAAAGCTAATGAGATATCTCCTGCTTTTGCTGGTGAAGTTCTGGGCGCAGATGCCAGTGCCAGGAGCTAGGGCGCTGTGGCAGCTCCTACTTGAGGGCGAATGCAGAAGAGCTGCTCTTCAGGGATTTCTGTACATGCAGAAAGGCCTCGCGGGAACTTCTTTGAATATCCTTTTGTGTCAGACAAGCAGCAGGGAAACAGCACAGATTTTCTTAAAAACAGTAAATCCTTGGTATATACAGTGTAAAAGTGTTTGCAAACAGACCTGGCAACCTACCTGTTAGTAGCTCTCCATTTAAGTTTGCTCTGTCCACAGAGAGAATGTACTGTAAGGCAAACAAACACAGGGTTCAAGAGACATTGTTGAAGGACGCTCTGCATGGCCAGATGAGAAACACCACCCTCTCCAAACAGCCCCGCTGAAGTCGGGGGGTCATGCAATCCCCTTCTCGCTCACAGCATCCTTTCTAAGAGCATAAGCCCCAGGCTATCCATCACACAGAGCTACTAATGCCATCAAAGACCCCTCATGCTCTGCAAAGCATCTCTGAGTGGCAGTATGAGACCAGTACCTGGTTCTTCTTCCCATAGGGGATAGAGTACTTCTTCCCTGAAGGCATATGTATCCTCCTTGCCCGCATGGGAACGCCTTTGGACACAATCTGAAATGCAAGGGAACATAATCCAGCCTTCTGGACAAAACTGAGTTGCCGAGGGGCAAGGCACAAGCTATCAAGCACCATTCCCCCATGCACTGCACTCCAAACAGAATGCAATGCTCTCTGCTCATACATTTTCATGTGGTTATCCAAGTTACTGGGCAAAATTTTACGAGGCTGTCAACGCCAAGTCACTGCATTTCACTGTGATTACTTACAAGCTCATTCTCATAAAAATCAGTACAAAAATATTTTTTGAGTGAAAGGACATGAAAAACCCCAGGATGCTGGACAGGGAAGGGGATGACAGTCAAATTACATCCTGGTGCTGGGATATGACCTGCCAAAGCCTGGGCTCCTTCTCTGCAGGGAGCCAGAGGCCAGGAGAACCCACCACTACCAGAAGTGCACAGTGTGCACAGATTTCAGAGGTCAGCCCAAAGCTCAAGGTTTTGTGGAAATATACAAATCTGGGCATGTCAGTGGGGAAACCAGCCCCCCTTACTGCATCCTGCTGGTACTCCAGCTCTTCTGGGAGTCCACCTACTCCTGCCCCATTTACCTTCACCCTCCAGGAGGCAGGAGATCAGGCAGGGAGGTAAACACTGGAAGGTGTTGTCTGACTGTTGGTCTCCCAGGGAAGCACCCTCTGCCATAAGCAGAGCCCAGCTGCCGAGGGTTGAGTGCTGCCCCTAGGCTGGGGGAGATCTCCATTGGCAGCTGTGACATGAAGCAGTGGAGAGTCAGGCTGCGGGCATGCAGTGGGAGAGGTCTGCCTCTATACCTCCACCTTCACGAAAGCAGAGCTACTGCTGTAGTGGCCTCTGCATGCTTGAGGAGCAGAAAAGAGCCTGTTCATCATCCGCTGAAGTCAACAGCATTTTAATCACAGAGACCCCATCACTGACAGAAGCTGCCAGGGTACCTGCTCTTCCATCCCAACGGCTCTGAGGGCTTGGCGTCCTCTGTGGGATAGGGCCAAGTTAATGCTTCTGCCACGGGCAAAGCTGGCCACCCGGATATCTGTGTGGAAAGAGCAGTTGGTTATGCAGATGCCTATAACACAACTTGGTGCAGGCAGCATCTCCCGAAATCCCTGCAGCGACTGCAGGCAGGACAGTGGGGAATACCTGTCCCTCCACTCTGCGTGCAGAATGGTGAGTATCAGAGAGCATGTTCAGCTGTTGGGAAGGCATCTGAGCAGGTTTGAGGGCTGCTGCCGTGCTACCCCTAGCCTGGAAGAAGCAGCTGCAGTCAAGTGCTGCAAAGGGAATGCCGGATCCTGACAGCTCCCCACAGTGCCAGAGGGCACGTTATCACTAAGAGACACGTCCGCTCTAAGTGGAGAGAGCTGAGTGAGGAATGCCTGTCAGCTTCTGCTGAGACCCACAGACTGATGCTTTTCATGACACTGGCAGGTCACCTTCTCCATACTGTTCAGATGGAAATGTCTCAGTGCTGGCCTGTTCCTCCTCTGAATGGCCTCACTCAGGCTTCCTGGGTTGTTCAGCCAGTGTGTGTGGCAGAGCCTTATCTCAATAGCCTGTGAAACTTCTAGCATATACAACATCCAGCAAAGAGTTTAACAGTTAAACCACGGTGAAAAGCCATTTGCTCTTGCTCTGAGCCTGCAGCCTGCTGGCATTGCTTGGGGCTGGCTGCTGTGACCCCCGTTTCTGCAGTGGGGACCCAGAACTGTGTGCACTCTGGATGGGTGCAGCTGGGAGCCATGCAGCAGAATCACCTGTCTCAATGTCTGCCCAAGCAGGAATAGTTGTCACAGTCACGTGTCACATAGAGCTTCTCCTTCCCTTCACTGCATGTTCAAGTTGAATTTCACCTTCCATAGTGTCATTCTCATCTGCTGCTTGGCTTGCCATCTCTGGCCTGGTTTTATTTTTCTGTCAGCTGATAGACACTGAAGGCAAACAATTTATCTCCCTTTCAGCCAGCACTTGGGCTCCAAATCATCATTTCTCTGTTGCGGTGCCCTGTGGAGCAGGAAGCTTCCTAAAAGCACTCCGTCTCTCCTTCTGCCCCTCTTGCCAGCAGCCCTCCTCACCACCGATGGCAGTGGCTACCAGTCAAGTCGATGCTTTTAACCCTAACAGAGATGCTGCATCATTAACAGCAGTTGTTGCTTCCAAACTTCTGACCCAGCTTGATTCAAGAGCACTATGCTGTAATTCTTCATGCAGAGACAAATTTTCAAAGGTGATTATTTGAATCAATATTTAAGCCAACAGCATAAAAAGGGCATCATTTTAGTAGCTGAAGGGTGGGTTCCCTGCACACAAGACAACATATTTCAAATAAATGCTCCCCCCCACCACAGGAGCTAAAGGGAAGAGTGAAAAGAATATCCCCAAAGTGTCACGCTTTCAGATTTCATTTTCTTTCTGCAGTTTCTCACTGAAACAGTGAGCTCACACAGTTCCTCTTTTGCTCCTTCAAGAACTGTTATCAGTAAAGGGACAGAACCATTAATAAAGCAGTCATGATCAGGCTGAACTTACCTTCTCTGGCTTCATAAACATCAACATGGAAACCTCGTCTAGCAAAGAAACAGGCATTTAATGCACCCACCTACAAGAGAAGGATCAGGAATGGTGGATGAACTGTTTAGTAGCTACATGGTAGCTATACCACAGATCACTACTGACATGCATCAAGGGAAAGCAGTGGTCAGGGGATGCAGCTCAGCATATACAGGAAGAACCTTTGATCGAGAACCTTAGAGGACTTTTTCCTGGAAAGAAGTCCTCTGGCACCCTTGATGTGCCTGCAGAGCCTCCAAGACAGAAGCCACCTGTCAAAACTCATTGTATAAAGTCACACCAAGTTCAGGGCTTGTTTACACACAGTGATTAATTGCAGCAGGGCTAACCCTTTCAGCCAGAGACAAAAGCAGCTGGTACAGGCAAGCTTCCTGCTCCTCTCTGAACTATATTTATCTTTCTCAGTAGAATTCAGGGTACTGCAGCATTCCCTTGGGAACACGTGATGGGAAGCTAGACCTGTGCAAAAGCAAGACATTACCTTAAAAAGGACAGCACACATATGTCTTGTTTGTTATTTAAATGGATGGCTGTCTTTTTCGTGTTTAATTTCCATTATTAATCACTGTCAGAACTATAGACTCTTATGTCATCACTCTTTTCCAGCAGCAGAGGGACCAAGAAGCTAACGGCCAAAAAATCAGAAGAGAGATTTAGGTGCTGCAATGCTCTGTGCTGTCCTTTAGAGTCAGATGCATTGCATCTCTGGGATATCTCAGCAACAAAGCTTTCCCTCGAGGGAAAGAGCCATTCTCCTCCTATAAAGTCCTAGCTGTTCAAATGAGCCTTGATGCCTCCCACAGTGGGAACACAACCAAGTCCTCCATAACACCCTGTCATCTAAAGGAGGAATGATTTCAAGAAAAACATTCACCCCGCATCCAAGCAATGCTTTTACAGCACTGGCAAACGTAATCACAGAACAGCCAAATTGCATTTCCTACCAGACCACCACCAACAACAGCGACTCTTTTCCCCTCTGGGTCACCAGGCTCCATCGCTGGGGCAACCCCCAGGTCACAGGTTCTTACTGCTGCTTCCCCACTCTCTGTCCTGCTGTGCTACCCTCACCAGCAGGGAGGAGAAGGGGAAGGACATGGGTGGCTGAGTCACGCCTGGGTTCTTCTCCCCTGGTTCATGTTAAAGTTTAACTCCTAGTCCAGAGACTATTGGTGAATCAGCCTGGCTGTATGGCCAGCCACATTGAGCCTTAGGTGAAGAGATGGGAATGTGGTGTTATTCAGTCAGGCCTTATTAAAAGGCCTCTTTTGAAAATTGTAAAGCAACTCTGCAGCCTTCAAGGACCCCCTAATGAAACACGCACAGAGCAGGAGGAGAACTTACATCTGCAGGGCTTTCGCTGGTGCTTGACTGGGCTGCGACTGTAGAGGCACTGGTGGGACGATGAGGAGTAACTCCTAGAGCACTCTCCTGAGGGTGGGATGTGAACCACACTGCTTAACCAGGGGCCTGATCCCATCTGTGAGGACATCTTTTGCCCAAGGAAGCTGTGTGTGGCTCAAATGTTTTGGGGTGTGATGCTGAGCAGAGGGTCCACACCTGACCTGCAAAAGCTTTCCAGAACTTGGATGAGGCTGTGAGGAGACACCTCTGCATGCACCATTTCACATGCACGTCCTCAGGAGGATGTGCTCTGCTGAGCTAATCCTGCACACAGTAAGCTTTTAAAAGCAAGGAGCCAATTACAGCCTACACACAATAATTAAACAGCAGACAGTGAAAACGCATACATTAACATACACTAAATACTATTTATTGCTGAAACCTACAATGCACAGCCCAAAACAACAGATTTGTCTCAAAGGAGCAAGATCAAACCCCTGTACAAGCACAGCACTGTTCTCCATTGCATGTCTTGGTTCCCGGTGCAGCAAGGGCCAGCTGCTCCCAAGGAGATGGGGAGCAAGCACCACAGTACACCACAGTCCCAGCCTGCAGTACCATGCAAGGAAAGGACATGCAGAACAGGGTCAACAGGACCCACAAGCAGTCCCAGACCCAAGCTTAAATGGGACTGCTGGCCTTGGGGAGGGCAGGGGTCCCAGGTGGGGCTGGTTGGAGTTCTTAAAGGCTATGTACCCATATGCCCTGGCACTGCATCCAAACGAGTCACCACTGAAGACCCTCCATTGGGTTTCTCTGATCTACTCAGCAGTGAACTGATCCACACTATCTGATTGACTCACATACAGCAAAGAAAACAGTGCAGAGAGGGCAAAGAGCAAGGTAAGTTTTGTATAGTAAATAAATTATTCATTAATTGTTTTCAGAGCACAGACAGCACACTATTAGCTTCCAGCAGTGACAGTTATTATTAGGAAATATCACTCACAGCACCCTTTTCATGCTTGTCCAGTAGGCTTTACAGATTACTCCACCACCCTGGCTTACCAATTTGATAGCAGCACTTTAAGGTACACCAATTAATTCATGGACTCCTGTGGATAACACAGCATACAATCATGTAACTAAAGCTGGTCTCGTAGTACTGCTTTCTGCACAAGCAGCTTGTGTACTTGCTCCAGAGGCAGGAGGCATGGACATAGGGGAAGCTCCCGACCTGTCAGTGGGCAGTACTATGTGGTACAGTAATTGGGCCACAGTTTGAAAGTTTTTTCTTCCAAGATAATACACATCAGCTTCTTGCTGCCACGCCTACCTCCTTAGCTACTGACAACAGTTTTTGGTAAAGCAGACTAAACTTTGCCTATCAGGGACTATCTGTGCCCAGTACAATATCTTTTCTTCTGGGTAACCATTCTAAACAAAATTTAGGTCCCTGGGCTATCTTCATCAGCTTCACTCACAAACTGCAGCAGGCAAAACCAACATAAATATGTACTCCACTTTAAAAACAGGAGAAGGTGTGAAGACATTGAGAAAGTACTACTAATTAATTGTTTATCTTTCTGTATTAAACACAACCGGGCTGCTGAAACAATGAAAAAGTATCACTTGATTAAAACTCTGAGCAAGCCTTCCGAGGAGTCCTAAATGAAAACAAAAAGAACAGGATAGCATGGGCTTGGATTAAAGCCTACCCTCTAAAAATTAGTGGGAAAAGTAAAGAAGGAAAAATTGTTTGATTTATGGTGCTGAAGAAAAACACATGCCAATATCCAAGGAATAATCTCAGGATTTTATTATTTTTTTTAAAATCAAGTCTAAACCCTGATTATATGAGGGAAAGGTTGAGAAATAATGAAACAAATATACACAGTTCCAGGCTGCTTAAACCACCTTCCAATAGCTCTTTGAGAATAAAACCATGGGTAGCTTTGTAAATGTGAGATTTGGGAGAGACTGAGACTCAGAGCTCTCCTGGGGCAGAAAATGTGGACTGTGGTTAGCTGGGAGTAGGCATTGCATGTCAATCTTCAAACCCAGTGACCGCAGAAGCAGATTTCTTTCTGTTCTTCTCCACTGAGAATTGTTGACCCAAACAGTGCATAAAGCCAGCTCGCACAAGTAGGGCAGACTGCTGGTCTTCAGGAAAATCCAGTGCCAGGATTTTGCCCTGCTATGCTGGGTCATACTCATTTGCAAGGGCTCATATAACACTGGTATTAAGATTATTTTATGCCCAGGGACTGCTGTAAGATGCCAAGCCTGCAAGACACTTTGGGATGGGTTTTCTTGGCTCTGCAAAGAGAGGGAAAAAAAAGTGGTGATTGCTTGTGGCTGGTCTGGGCTAGGAAGATGAGAGGAAACAACTGAACTAGCAGAAACGGGTGAGCAGGCCACAGGTGCATGGTACATTTGTTCTGAACATCTGCAGTCTTTCTCCTGGTCATTTCTTCTACCAACAATGTGCAGTGATACAGACATTAGGCTGTTGATCAGACAGATTATTTAGGAACTGTTCAAATACAGGTTGACCTCAGCAATGCTATGGTTCACTTGCAGAGGGACACGTACTGTCAGTATGTGGGCCACCTGCAACAAGAAAAATGGCTTTATTGTGTTTGGTAATAGCCAACAGTATATGCTTGCTGCAGCTGCAAAAAGGACAGTATAGATGTGTCAGATCTCATAATTCATGGTGGAAGGTAGCTGAAGAAGAGGAAGAAGACAGCTTAAAGGCCATGACAAGATCTTCCTTTGCTGATTTCTGCGAACAGCTAATTGCACTGATTCTGGAAGGAGGCAAGAGATCTTTACCAGTAAAGACTACAAACCCATGTAAAAGTGAAAGGGGTAGAAATGTTTATCCCTTATAATTCCATTAGGTAAATAATCTGTTCAGGAATTCAAATCCCATGCTAAAGAGGGCCACACAGATACCCCTGCCAGGAGGTTGCCCATGCATGAGGATGCAGCTGCCTCCAAAATGTCCTTCTGTTCACTAAGGCTTTGAAAGAGCCATAGCACACAAATAAAAGCTGTGTTCTGACCAATGCAACAGTGAGTCCCCATCCCAAAGTCACCAGCCACCCCACCACACTCCAGCAATGTGCATTTCTTTACCAGCCTCGGCATGTAAGAACATTCTAGCACCGCTGCTTCCCTGCCTGCTTTCTTGCTATCCCCTCCTGACATACTCGCCAAACTACTGCCCTCTCTTGGTTCAGATCCTTGCCCAAAGGCCCCTTCTGCCACTGGCATTCGCGTGAGCTGACTAGTCTGAACACTAGTCCCGGGTGTGAACTGCTCATGCCTAGAAAGCTGACCAGGCTCAGAGGTAGAAGGGAATGCACAGGCAAGTGAGCCCCTGGAGGAGCCAGATGCTGACCTCTGCTAAGGTCTCAAGGGCTCTACAGACCTGGGGACAGTGTAGGAAGAAGTCCATCCGTTTCTGCACTCGAAAAAACACCCCAGCTGCAAGCATAGGCTTATCACAAAGGCTCAGCTTTATTTCTGAGTACTCCCCTCCCTTTGTACTATTTTCCTTCGCGACTGGTTGTGTGGTTTTTTCCCCAGGAATTTCTTACTAGCAAATGTCTCAGCAGTGTTTTAAGAATATAAATCCTACCAGGAATTTAGCCTGAATGTAAAGCACATGCAGCCCTTATTTAGCAGGTGTCTGCCAGGTTCACAAGGAGACCCAAAACCCAGGGTAACAACCACTGCAGAGTGGAGCCATGCAGCATTGCTGAGTGGTGGCTCTGTGTGGCAGGGACACAGCTTGGTATCATCTGCAGACCTTGTCTGATCCTCATGTTCACTCCACAGTAAGCAAGGGTTAATTGCTCAAGTTATAAGATTGAGTGTATCAAATCATCACTTAACCCGCCTCAATCCCATTGTTGCGTTAAAGACAGTACTGGCCCCAGTGAAGAACCACAAAGGCATGGGATTGGTCTACCTTGCTACCCCATCTGTGCAGGAAGGAAGGGCTAAAAGTTTACATCATGGCTGCCTGTTTACTTACATAGGCAGGGCAGGGAGCATGCTGCTGGTACAGTGATGCACTGTGGATGTGGATGGGAAGCCTCCATGAGGCATTGGGAGCACCCCTGTGGGAGGGTAGTGGTGGTGGTGGTGCACAGCAGATGGCCTGGGTCTGTCTGCTTTCACAGCCAGGGGGGCAGCAAGCTGCAGGTCCTTGTTGGAGAGAGACAAAAGGCAATTTGTAAAATCTGTGCCCCGTGGGAAGGGTCCCTGGCTGAGGGGCTGGTTCCCACTCGGCCACCCCTTGGTAAAGGAAGTTCTTCAGCATTTGTCTGGAGATGGGTTTTGCAGGTTCCAACACAGAAAATCCAGCAAACAGTGATTTCAGATTTCACCTGATATTCAGAGGCACTCAGATCCCATTCCACCCAGTTTATCCCACCAGTCTACGCCAGGGAAATGCACAGTAAGATGATGGCCTAGGGAGGAAGGTGGGGACCTGGGGGATACATGCTCTTCCTCTGCCATCTTCCCTTAGATGTGGGGTCCTCCACAAAAAGCTGCAGATGAGTCCGCTGGGTCTCTCAGCACCACCATCTGCCCCAGACATCTGCCTCATGGCAAGAGGGAAAGAGTATTCAAAACCAGAAACTGCAAAGTTTAAGGAAATTAGAAAAGGGCTTCTATCCAAGGCAACGCTCAGTGCAGCTCTAACATGAGAAAGAGCCAGCACAGCCTGCCATTTTCACAGCAAGTCCAGCCCGGGACCATGGCTGATGAAGCCAGTGGGCCCCTCTGCACTGCAGGTGGCCTCCTGGGACTTCAGTGCTCCAAAATGTGAGAGCTAGCAGCTGCTGTCGGAGGCTCTCTGTCCGGGGCAGATATTTGGTCCCAACAGGTGCAGAAACCTGTCAGCTGCCTCCAGGCCATGGGATGGGCTATGGAGGAGGATTGTACTTCCTACCCCTCTGTTAAACCTGGGGCTCAGGGCCTTTTAAGCCATCTGTTGCTTTTGCAAATAGCACATAGGAAAGGTGCAAGGGAGTTGGGCAAGGACTGCAGAAGTGTGGGAGTTACTTTCTCAGCACCCGACAACCTTAACACCCAAGAAAAAGAAAACAAACCTTTCTTACAGCACAGGGAAAAGACATAGCCTGAAAATGGAGGGGTAGGAAAAGTATAGGGGAAGTTTTTGAAATACTGGGACATCCTCTCCTCCCCAGAGATCAAGTGTCCTTGCTTCTTAGGTAACAAATGCTACAGATTAGAGACTAGAAATAGATTTTTCCAAAACACTTAAGAACACTAAGGAGCTATATCACCTTGTTAAAAATAGCTTAGGAATTGGGCAATTTGGTATATGTTCAAAATTACATGCTTCTTACCAGGCACTGATAAGGCATTTTGGAAAAATCCCTATAGGGATCTAGATACAAAAATATCTTTAAGATCTGTCCTTTCAGAGCTCAGTAGCCATTGATTTTCAGTGAAACAAGAACTAGAGCAGTGGGGCTCCAAGTACGATCACAAAATCTGTGCTTCAGCTCTAGCCCATTTGAAACTGCCAGGTCAAATTTTACCAGTTATTGGATTTGTAACATAAATATTGCCCTGCTGTTTGTAGCAAGTGGACCTGCAGCAGCAGATACCCAGTGTAGATCTCTTCCATACATAGTCTGTTAGTGATTCAACTGTACAGGCCAGATAGTTTTCAGAGCTGGAGTGAATCCAGTTTGCACTCCATTGAGTCCTGTCACAGTGCTCGTCCTGGTAAAGAGGCAGACTGTGCTCTCCTCAGTCTTCTAGTGCAGTGGGTTTGAAGATGCACACAGCTGTTAAACGTCCCAGACTTTCTGCATGTTTTGTCCAGGCCCTGCACCCTCCCAAGGAGATCATCCATTGCCTCATGTGAGCAATGATGCCCTTCAGACTCCAGTGTCATTACCTGCTGTGCATACTGAAGCAGGGGAGAGCTGGCTCCAGCAGGCTGTGTGAACAACATTGGTGGCAGAGCCTTCAGCATCATGTTCTGCATGATGATCTGGTGCATCTGGGCGTTCTGCATCAGCATCATCTCTACCATATCTGGGAAGAGGCCACCCCAAGGAAGAAAGTAAGGGCTTTATCAGCAACTGACAAGCAGCAGAGGCATCTTGGCAAGAAGTGCCCTCCAGCATATAGAATGGTCACTGCAACGAAAATAAAGCAGCTGAAAGCATGCCAGGCAGTGCTGTTCAGATCAGCTCTTCTGTTTCTCTTCCCTTCGACAAGACAGCTGCTATTGAGCATCTTCTGTCTGTTAGTTCCCCTACAAGCCCACCCCTCTGGCTATGCCGACTGGCAGGCTGGAGAAGGACTGAGCGCTAGAGCTCTCTCACTTGCTCCAGCATAGACCAGCTCCTTACAGCGCTCTCCATTGCTTCAGCTCAAGATCATTGCTTTCCATGTGAGAGGTTTCCTCAACTTTATGTGATATTGCAGTGCCACCTTGAGAGTCCACTGCATGCGCATCAAATCTACTTACCATGATCTCTGGGTCCCAATCACAAAGGACCTGCGCAGTGTAACTAATTCACACAGCGGGGGGGAAGGAAGGAGGGAGAGGGGAGGAAAAAAGAAGACAAAAAAAAAAATCAAGGCAACTCTCCTTTTTTTTTTTAATTGGTCATACCAAAAGTAGTTTACATCTATCAGCTTCAGAAAACTCATGCATGAATTGGGACTATTTTGTTTATGAAAATAAACTCTGATTCAAAAATCCAGACACTTAGATGAAGAAAGAGCTGAGAAGTATTGCAGTTTCATGACTGAGCATTTGTCTGTGGGATGAAGAAACCTTTGGCTGAAGGCTGAGCCAGGGAAGTCATCCCAGGTTTTGTTCATGTATTATTTCACAGTAGCATCCACCTATGTTTAGAAATAAACTCTTTTTAATGGTATTGCACTATATTTGGAACAGCAGTTTCAGCTGTTCTGTTTTGCTTCCAAACACAGGACATAAGAAAAGCCTGTATTGCTCTGAGGAGATTGAACAGCAGGTTAAGAGGGAACAAAAGAATAAAAACAGATTTTAGAAGCCTGATTGATAATTTTGGAATCATCTGTGCACATGAGTTTGACCTGATTAAGATTACTCAGTGCTAGGGGTTAAGTTGTTTTGCTTCCCCAGCAGCTTAACCTCACTTTGCTGAGGTTGTACTCCCTTTTTCTTTAGTTTTAGTGACAAGAGTTTGTTTGAAAGCCTCTCAGGAATGGTATCTAGTCCATTTATGGAGTGCAATTCCCACAGCTCCAGCAGCAGCCCAGTCATGAAACAGTACGTCACTAACTAGCTTGCTCACTGTCCCGTGCCCCCTTCCACTTGCTGTGGCACCTTGCTTGACCTCTCCAGGCCTGGTGATGGGAGCTGGCTGCTAGACAGAGGGTACATTACCTTCTTTAATGCTTCCAGAGTCGGGGGCTGCAAAAGGCTGGGCAGGGACGATCTGTGTGATCAGGGGGGACAGGTGAGGTAACTGCTGGATGATGGTGGTAGGCTGAGATGGCATCTGAAAAAGAACAGAAAATGGAGAAGTCGGGGTTGGTTTTGGCCAGCTCCCTCATCTTTGGGAAGTGAGAGCAGTGAGTATCATCTGCCTGGACTTCAGTAAGGCTTTGCACACAGTCTTCCATGAGATCCTTGTGAAGAAGCTGGTGAGGTTGTGGGCTGTAAAACAGAGTTATGTGCATTGGAAACTGGCTGAACAGCTGGGCCAGAGCATGGGCAATTCTCCCATTTCTCTTGCTACCTTGTTCCTATGGTAAACCATTCACGCTGTCAATTTTGTGCCTTATTTGTACAATGATTTCCCTTAGATTTTGCCTAGGGCATTAGGGGTCCGATAAAACAGCAAGAGGCACATCTTCCCTTTTGGTGCAATGAGCGCTTCCATACAGCTTCCAGGTGGTTGTTGTCTCAGATTGGCATAGCGCTAGTAGTGCTTCCTAGGAGAGAGGATCCTTACCATCTTCTGGATAATCCTTGGTGACTCCACCTGGGTAGCTGGAAAAGGTATCTGGTAGACATGCAGGGGGGAAGCTATGTGGTTATGACAGTGTCCTCCAGCTGGGGCAGGGGGCTGTGAAAGCTCTTCCAGAAGGTGCTGCACCTGCAAAATCAAGTATCTTCTTAAAGAAACCTGGTCACAGAAAGGCAGACAGTATCGTTACACTCACTGGATGCTTTGGGAGCCCGCAGCAGGGCGCAGACTTGCTCACCAAAACACTGCTGCAGAAACATCCAGCACTGCTGCGTTTGACAGGCAGACCACAAGTGACAGTTTTCAGCACAAGGAAAAAGGAATGGAAAAAAAAAGTGAAGAACAAACTGCGAAAAGTCTGGGAAAATGTTTCATTGATGGTTGGCACCCTCCACAAACCAGGAATAAGTAACAGTTTCTATTATCCCTATTTTGACAGCATTAAAAATCCCTTCTTTGCATTTTGGCACTACCTCAGCTCAGGACAAACAGAATTAACCCATCAGATAACTGAAGTGGGTGCAAGCTTCGTTAGCTGTAGTGAGGGAATACAAACTGCCCTCCCGCCCCTCTCCCTGATTAGCTGGCCCAGCCTCTATACTCTGAACCAGCAGAGGACTGAATACTGCCCAGCCAAAGAACTAAAGGACAGGAAAAAACTAAATCCACATCGCCAGTGGATGTGCAGATAACTTGGCCCTTTCTGTTGTTTCTGTCCACACAGAGGGCTCTTACCCTAAGTTCCTGCAGGAGATTGTTCCTTTGCCTTAGGGCACTTTGGAGCATATCCTCCCATCTGTTCCCTGGAGGAGGAAAAGTCCATTATCTTCTCAAAGAATCACAAAGATGGAGTTATTATAACACCTACATTATGAGATTAATTCTGGAAAATGTGTTATAAGATAGCTTGACTTCTTCCACAAAAGGCTTTAGGCTACTTTTCTTGTCAAATCCAACAAATGAATGGATAATGACTTTATGCCACATGCAGACGCAGCTGTTCAGCAGCTGTACAAAGGCAGTGCACCTTCTCTGAAAATAAACTTTTCAGATTGTTCTCTAAAGCCCCCTTTTAACTTCCTGACTTAGAAATTAATTTCAGCCTGAAATTTTCTAGGTATACTCTGTACATGCAGAGGATGATTGTGCAAAGTGTAAAAACCGTTTGTTGTGACATATCAAAGCAAACTCAGTTTTGAATGTCAACTTTTCTGTTTCCTTTTTGTTCTGAATCAACTTCCTTTTCAGTTTTTTCCACATGCAGCTGATTTTGAACTCACTTGGCATGAAAATAAGAAAGAACGTTTTCAGATACATTGGAGGCATGCCTGGCATCTGCTCTGAAAAGCATCACTTCATATTTTGAAACTGTAAGTTGTAAAAGGGATTTTTAATTTTTGGCAACAGCATTGGAAGTTTACAACTATGTGTGCATCATCTCAATGAATATGAGTACAATCTAGAAATATTACTGATCTTATATTGGTAGCCTTTAATCCATAGATAATATAACTATAAATACTGCATGTGCCATGCAAAAGAGATGAATGCATTGCACGTAGCATGTGTAGCTTCCACGGGAGTACTGTTAAAGGGAACACACTACTTGTCCATGAAATGTCATAGCAGTCTTTGAAAGGGTTTGATAAAGACACAAGTTATTTTGAATTCCCTTATTTATCAACTTTTATCTGGTTCACTAGCTTTTATAGAGAGTTGTCTAAACTTTGGAAGTTTCATAAGCATGATGCGATTCCCGACCTCTCTGCCCAAACCAGTCAGGACGTAATTGCACATGCATGGTTTCCTGGCAAAATGGTTTCCCAGCTCTTATCAACACAGTCTTCAAGACCAACTCTTTCAGTATAACGATTTGTTTCATAAGCTGAGTCCATTTTTTTACACTGGAAACCATGTTCATGTCTGCACAAGGCTGCATTGATCAGCTTCAAAGGTGCAAAGCAGCATTAGTAGTGGAGTGTTCCTCCAGCCTGGATCCCTCAAAGACACACAGCTGTCCTAATGATTCCTTTTCAGGATCACCAAAGCCAAGCATACAGCTGGACTGCAACAGGGGCTTACTTTTAGGTATAGAGCTACACAAACACAATCACCAGTAGTTTGTTCCAGCTGAACCAGAATCCACAGCTGAGAGGCCACAGAGGACACCTGGGCAGGAAGTCATTCTTATGTCAGTGTTCAGCTGTCTGATCAAAAAAACCAGCTGAATAAATTCAAAAGATAAAATGTAGATAGCTGCACAGTATAGCAAGCCCGTTCTCCTTGCATCAAGGCAGCTAAGATTCAACAGCTTAGTTAGAACCAAGACTATTATACAGACTGACATTACTGCACAAGCTTCACTGGAACTTGCATTTTTACTACTTCTAATCCCCACAGCTGTACACAGATTTAGATATGCAGGCTGAGCTGAGGTAGCACCGACTCAAGTTCAGAGCCTCCCTCCTGCCCTGCAGACAATGACCCTGTCACAGAAGCCAAGACAGAGCAAGTTCTGACTACCCAAATGCCCAACCACTGAGCATGCAGAGGCCCCTTCTAGCTTTTAGGGAGGAGATGTGATCATCTGGTGTGACCTGCTGAGGAACTCATGCCCGAGAACATCACTAAGCCCTTTCTATATCATATCCATAATTAGAACAAATGCTTCTCTTACTTGCACTTGGGAGAGGTGACTCCATCTTCTCTAGGTCCTCCTGTTCATTTTCTAGTCTCTGTTGGTAGAACCACAACAAGAACTCGTTATGAGTCAGGCAGCAAAGTTCACAACAATTTCCAACCCTATGTTACGGGCATAGGTTTGGGATGGAGGAGATAAAGCAGACTGACTGGCCATGGATCCTATTAACCTTCATCCCAACTTACAGTCACTTCCCAGGTTGGCCTTGGACCTGCCTCATCACCATGAGCTTGCCTGTTAGATCTGGACTTCTGGTTGAACCTGGCCAGCATCTCTGGCTCTGACCTGTGCCTTGCTTGGGGGCTGGCCAGGCAGTTCCCTGCCCTGCTGGCTGTGTTATTGTGCTCAATTCCTTGCTCCTTAGGGAGCAGCTGCCCCTTGTTGCTCTCTGATGTTCAGAAATTAGAGGCCTTTCGCGCACACACAGACTCTTTTCTTGGTTCTGTGTGGCTCCACACTGGTGAGAACTTTGCCCTCAAATGGCTGCTGCATCTAAGACAAAAGGCTCCACCGTGGAGACAGATTAGATGCCACTTCCAGCATTCACATCTCCAGGCAAATTGTTTTTCCTTCCAGACAACTCTAAGTGGCTTCTGGAGGACACTGAAGTAGAAGATCCACACTAGTGGATGTCAGGTGTGCTGCGCGTGGAGGAACAGGGCTGAGTGAAGAACCCTACATGCATTAGTGTGTGGAGTCACAATAAACTGCTACTGGAACTCTGTGTGGCACCTCATGTGCTTCCAGTGAAGGTTTTCCCATGTTTCACCAGGCAAAGTATTTTAAGTGAAAATAGACAAAAAAGAAGACATAAAATTGCCTTAAAACAATCTGAGGACCTCTTTACCCAAAATTTATTCCTAAACTTTGCCTGTCACTGCTCAAAGTGATTTTGAGCTAACTGGTGACATCTCCCATAACATCAGTCACTTTAAATCTATTTTTAATTTACTGTAGGTCCATGTAAACTTGCACAATGTTATTTAAAAAATAACAGTGATTGTAGCCCACTGCACATCTGTCCGCCTCTTCTTGCATGAAGAAAGACATTCTCAACTGGCTGGAGATCCTCTTTGTATCTCAGTAGAAATGTAATTATTTAAAACACAGCGTTAATGCTTAAACTTGCAAGAGCAAAAAGCAGAGCAAAAGTGACCATTGCAGAGTTATTCCCTTACCTTTTCTAGGAGTTTGAGTTTCAGTCGTGTCAGGTGATCTACCACTGAAGGATCTGTCATTGTAGTAGTCTCCTGGAAGAGTAGGCAGGCAAAAACAGGTTAAAAAGCTAAGCAAAGACAGATAGGTTTTCAGTGGTCATTTTTTCCCTTCCACCATCTCCATAGAAGAATTAGAAAAAAAAAAAATTCAAGATTGTGAGCAATTGGGGGAAGAAGATAAAAGCTTCCATTTCACTCCCAGGTAAAAATGAGTACAGATGTTCACTACAATGTCATAGACACAGCTTTTTTTACCATTTCTCTCAATGCACTTTCATGCTGCAGGTTGCGATGGTCACAGAAGGGTAACTTAGGGTGAATATTTGTCTGTTCTTAATGGTTGCTAGCCTTTCCCAGCGCTAAGCCTGGCCCTCTGTGTTGTGTCTTCTAAGTAGCTCAGAGTTTTGTGCCTGTAACCTGGTTGCTAAGTTTGTAGTGTCAGTCCCCAATATAAACAATTTAATCTCCAGGTGTAGAAGCCTGCGTACCTTTTGTAAAGCAAATGCCCAGCACATTAGTGGACAAAAAAAAAAAAAAAGAAAGAAAAGCCAATGGTTCTTTAACACAAGCCCAGTGCTAGGGGTCAGGTTATGATCTTGCTGACGGATGATAGCAGTATTTCTCCCACCGTAAGGGGCCCATACATGTTTAACGTAGCCCTTCATGTGAGTTTTCATCACCAGGTAGTAATTAAAAACTCAAAAAATTAAGGGGCATAGCTGGAACTCATCCCCAGATGAGTAAAAAGGCTACGGTATAACATCCTTTTGCTTACCATCTCCCAAGCAACCTGTAGGGTGTCTCACCCTCCCAGCAAAGCCCTATCAGCATAAAAACCAGAGTAATTCTGTGACATCCATAAAATCAACACTAAGGCATGAGAAAGAAGCCAAGTATCATACTCAGTATGTTTGCCCTAGTACCCTTCTAGTTCATAAACCCTTTGGTGATGGGGTAACTGGGGTTGTGGGCAGCATTCGTGCAGCAACGTAGCAAAGCAAGCTATGTTGGAGTCTCCAGACAACTACAACAGCACCAAGCCTGCTATTAGTCATTGCTGATGCTGCAGTAGCCTTTTTGAATGTTGATGAATATTGAGCTGATGTTTTACCATCAACTGGTTTAATAAAGTGCCTTCTAGAAGTTAAATTTCTAGAGCCTACATTGCAATATGAATAGAGGATTACAAGAAAGGCTAACCAAAAGAACCAAGTATTCCATTAAAAATACAGTGTTAGCATTAAGAAACTGAGCTGACTATAGAGGAAACGAAGAGAGAGAAAATTCTGCTTGATGTGACAGGTATCCCAGAGAGAATCCAATACTAGGTAAAAAATGCTTTCCAGCAAATCTGCTAAGGGATCTTTCTTCTCCCACATTTATGGATGCCCCGGTCACAAAGGGATCCCTACTCTAGGGACATCTTACAACATGCTAATTAATGACTTGCCAGAAATCTGTCAGCCAGACACAAGAGGATCTTGCCCAAAGGGATCTATAGTTACATTGAATCACAAACTAGGGATCACACATAAACATGGTGATGCAAAAGAGCAAAAACAGACAAAGGTAATTCTGCAAAGGATTAATAGGAGTGTTATGTGCACCTCACAGGAGATAATTACTATGCTCTATTTAGCAGTACTGAAGTCAGAGTTTGAATACTGTGCCTAATTTTAGACGTGGTGGTTTAAGAGGGAAATGAAGTTCAGAAAAAAGATAATAATGGTGAACTTACAAAACATAAGTTCTGAGGAAGACTTGGAAGAACTAGCTTTCTTTAATTACTCAGTAGATGGTGAGGACAGAACAGGCTAGAAATCTTTAAATAAATGAAAGGATACAATCAAGAGCAGGGTGGGGGTTTTCTGTCTGAAAAGACTGGGCAAGAAGCACTTGACTTAGGGAGAGGAAAACCTGATTAAAAAAAAAGAAAAAATTCTTAATTATACAGTAAGATAAATGATGGAGCAGCTATCTAAGAAAAAACTTGCATAGAAGTTGTTTCACAGCAATATAGAAAATCAGCTGCGATGAACATTATAGGACTGTTAGACATTTCCTCAGATACAAGAAGACATTAGATAACCTGGTGAGGTCCATACGAGTATTACATTTCTACAATATCTTTTACTGATTTTGATACTTTATGCCCTTAATTTTAACTACTATGATTTCTAAAACGCAAAATAAGAAGAACCAAACAAACTGACACACCTGGAAATATCCAGAGACATTAAACTTCCATGCTCTGGTTCCACAGGGAGGAGTCTTTATAATTTCAATCTTAGACGAGTGTTTTAATTTATTAAAAGAGAGTTAAAAGGAAAAAAAAAAACAACAAAACCACACATAATAAAATCACCAATGCAGAAGTACATGTAATTTCCTTCCAATCAACTGTCTGTTTCTGCCAATTGTAATGTTGTAAATTAACAGTTGAGAGCTCCTGTTAGGCTGCTTGGTGGTTACAAGTATTGTAAAAATGTCCTATATGCATTTGAAGCTAAACATATGATAAAATGTATTCTACAATTAGAGTTATTTCATGTCACTGTCATATAACAATGTGCAATGTTGGTTTTTACTGTTATTTCTGAAAACAGTGACCCTAGTTTGAACCAAATTATACTTATGATTAAATCTTCTTACTTATGATAAAGTACACTCTAGTAATCATATACTATACTTATGATTTTTGTTTTCTTATATGACAATGACAAACCCCTAGTCTCTACAAACACTGCTCATTTATTTGCAGATACGTTGCAGCAGTACCCAGAGCTCTCAGTAAGGTTTCATTACCAGCCTGATCTTAGTGCAGCATTATCAGTGCTACCGCTAATTTAGTCAAGGTATAAATGACCTCTACTACTTCTATGGTTATGTGAGGTAGGATTGGCCTGAGCAGAAACAGAGGTGGTGGCCCTGCCACCCTGCCTGGCTGGATTCAGCTCCCCCACTGCAAAGCAGCACTAAGAGCATAGAACCCGAGTCCAGTTGCTGACAGGACAATTTGGGTAGTACCCAAATAGTGTTGCTGGTGCTGGGTGATTGCCAGCTAGCTGAGACGCCACTGGAGACAGGTCCCTTTCAAATACTTCCACTTGACTCAGTTTAATTAGATTAGCACTAGAAATCCTGACATTTTAACAAACAGACAGGGATATAAGAAAATACAATGCTGGTTATTAAAAAAAAAATTACCAATAAACCAAAATCTATTAAACCCAAACCAACATGACTAATTTATTTCACATTTTTAGCTGGAGCAAGAAGTCAAAGCAGTAATTTATTTTAAACCATATTTTTTTTAAGTGACATATCTGATTTAACAAAATTGCCATTATAAATGCCACAATTATTATATTTTTCTTTTAAGAAACTTCTTTGTTCTGAGCTTACCATTTTCCTTTTGCTTCTCAGATTACACAAGCTTTTACACTAAGAAATTTCACAATTCAGACTTTATATCTTAGCATTGACTGGGGACAAACTCAGAATCCTGGCTGTGGGGTCAGAGGACATAGCAGTTTCACAATTCAGACTTTATATCTTAGCATTGACTGGGGACAAACTCAGAATCCTGGCTGTGGGGTCAGAGGACATAGCAGTACTATCAGGAAAAACAAATAAACAAAATTCTCAAAACAGCCAAGGGCTAACAAAGCAGGAGGTGACCAGAACTGGCATCAAGGAGTCTGTCCTCACTGTCTGATCTAACATACCTGCATGATTTGCTGACTAAAACTTCCACTCTTTCTTAGAAGAGCCCAACTGGTCTTGAAGAAAAGGAAAGCCAATGCATACTGTCCCCTGGCAACTTCTGCAGTAGTTTAAAATTTAACCTCTACCTTGGCTCTGGACACAGACAGGCTTTCTGGTATGTAGAAAAAGCCTTGCCAACCCTGCCTTGCTCCTAGCATCCTCAGGACACTCCTCTTTGGAGCATTGAGCATGCACCACTCCAGTCTTCGTTGTCTGTGCTGAAATATTTACATACATATAATGTGGGAGATCATGAGATTGGTACTAAATGGTGTATTCCAAGAACACAAACATGGATGGTGGTTGACATAGCATAGGAAAACCCAGACAGCATAGATGCAGTGCATGGAAGCAGCTAGCCCCAGCTCATGACCTGGATATTGCAACATCCAAATCTGGGGCAAAAGCCCATACACAGAACAGCCCAACTTAAGGGCCAAATGCATAGAAAGGTCCAGGGATAGAAAAAGGGTTGTTAGATCATGCAAATGCTTGCATTTCCATGTTCCTAGAAAGAAAAAGCCAGTGTATTGCAGGAAGCTACCTCTGAAGTGAGCCAAGGAACAAATTTGATTAAAGCATGTGTTTTCCAGTATGATTTAATGACATCAAGAGACAAAGAAGTCACCCGTTTTGTAGATGACTGTAAGGTTAATTATTCCCAATATTAAGAAAAGAGCACCTTACTTCTCCCTTGTTATCAACAATTATTTCCAGATGTTAGCCCTCGCTGGACCTGTACTTCCCGGAAGAATGGATTCTGCAAGTGAACTCACAGCTCGCCTGCTGCAATGGAAACAGCAGTGAGACCCTGTAAAACCGAGACACAAAATATACACAAAAGGCAGACTAGGCGTGCTGTAAAGGGTAATATTTCTACACAGAAATTTATAATTAAGCTGGATGGTCAACCTCCCCCTGCCAACACCTCCCGCTGTCTCCAACGGGGCTAGGGACCAGGCCGCCAGAGCCGGGATCGGTCACGGAGGGGAAGAAACGGCAGACGAAAGAGCACGGCTCCCACAAGCAGCTCCTCTATCGCGGAAGGCCAGCCTCGACCCGACGCACTATTGGCGGCGACTTCAGGGCAGGCAGAAGGAACAGGCGAGCCGCCAACCCCACGCCGGAGCCCGCATAGGCCAGCGCCTCCCCTGTTCAGCAACGGCCGAGAGAGCTTTCCCCCAGCAGCCGCCCCCCTCCTCCTATTGGCTGCCTCCCGCCCCTGGGCGGGGCCGTCGCTGGCGGCCCGTTTGAAACTGGCCATCCAGCGCAGTCCGGGCGGCAGACGGCTATCTCTCCCATTGGTGGCTGCTGAGGAGGGGCAGGCACTGGCGGCAGCGAGGCAGACGGCGCGCTCCAAGTTTGCGCTGTCTATCCCAGGAGTCAGTTAGCGAGATTGGGCGGGGCTAGGCCAACGGTTCCTCTCGGCATTGGCTGGCGGGCCTCCTGGGTACGGTGATTTTCGCCAATTCCCGGAGAGCTTCCTCCCTTCCCCGGGAGGGTGGGCCAGGCCCTGCTCTCTTATTGGCCAGCGCTGGCTGCCACAGCCTCGCGGTTGGCGGTGGAGCCGACGTGGGCGGGGAGAAGGTGCTGGAGCAGCCATGACCGAAACTCCTGTCTCGCCCCTACTCTGACAGTTGGATCAGCGAAGGCGCGAGGCGGGCTCGGCCCCTCGTCGGCTGCTGCCTCCGGGCCCCCGGCTTGCTCGCCACATGGACGCAGAGGAGGAGGAGGAGAGGCGGAGGTGGAAACTGGAGGCCGGCAGGGCCAAGGTGAGGGCGTCCTGGCTTGTCGGAGGGGAGCGCGCCCGCCTTGGTTTCGCCTCCAGCGCCCTGCGGTGTCCCCGGCCGGATACCGAGCAGGGGGGCCCTGGCGAGGGGCTGGCTTCTGGAGCTGTCCGCGGCATCATCTCTGCTCGCCCCGGGTCTCTCCCCTGCGGCGGGGTGCCAGCGGGTTTTCCCTCGTTGTGTGGCGGGGTTGAGGCCGCGTTCGAAGTGGTACTCGGGTCCGGGGGTCCGGGCGGTGGCAGTGCTGAAGTATTGCTGCCAGTTCGGAGCTGTTTCTGTGGACGAGATTTGTTTACCTAAGTAACGTGGCTCTCAGAAATAAACATGCCTAGCGGTGCTCCCTGAATGTAGGTTGCCTGGAAGGTTTCTTGAATTTCTACGAGAGGTACATAAACATTCTCTTCAGTGAGCAAGGAGCAGCTTAAAGTAGTGCATGTATCTTCTCCCAGATTCTGTTTTTGTTTTGGGTTTTTTTGGTTTGTTTGGTTTGGTTTTTTTTGGGGGGGGGGAGGTGGGGAGTTTTCCTCAATTCTTCCGGTTTTACCTAGGTTTTGACTCAGTTATTAGTGGAAATACCATATTTCCAGGTCAGTATACCTAAGAATAAGTGTTGCATGTTTTACTACTTCAGTGACTAGTCTGCTTGCCCTTGCATCTGTAGGTGGGTTACTGGAGAACTGGGTTTGTTTGGTTTGTTTCCAGTCATGTTGTTAGCGAACGCTTCACGTGCTTTGACCAGTTACATGCCTTCAGTTAGTTGTAGTTTGGTGGGACTGTGTGGAGAGCTCATGTGACGTGACTGATGTATAAAAGTATCATTCTCTTAGTGTCTGCAACTATGTGATTAGCACTTGATATGTATTAAGCCTCTTAGATAAAAATTTCTGCTTTGTTTTTGTAATGATGTTCCAGAAGCTGGTTAGAAATGCCCGATTACTTTTCTTTTAATTCAGCATTTCTGCTGTTCTTTGAGCTGTTATTGTCTTATTTCCCTTCTGGGAATCTACTGCTGAATAAGGCTTGCAAGTCTGCAGCTACAACTTTTCCCTGTTCTCACCATCACAGTAGGACTGGAATGGGGGACTGTGGCTACAAGGGGGTAGCTGAGGCTGCACAGGGTGTCGGGAGGTTTGGACAGATCAGATCTTTCCATGATGTGCTACAGCCTCTTCACCCCTGATACCACTCCTAATGATTCTCCCACAGGGATAGGGGCATGGCCCTTTCTGCAGAGGACCTGTGTGGAAATCTAGCTAGTGGGATCAGAGGTGGCTTGGAACTGTGCTGTCTGCCTCAGATCTTTCAGCAGTCTTCTGTGTTTCTGTTTCAGCTCCATCCTCCCAGTGCTGTGCAGAAGGCAATTGAAGAGAGCATTACTGGGAGGGGAGCAGGGTTGTGACTGGAGCTGCACTGAAGCAGCTTGATGGTGGGCAATACAGCTCCTCTGTTCCTGGCCTGTCCCACCCAAATGCTGTCATGGTTGCCACACTCCACATTCCCACTCAGCAGCTCCTTGTCTGATTGCCCTTGCAGCCTTGATATGTGTTGTGGGGACACAGTCCCCTGTTGGAAAACAATTGCATGATTAGTTTTTAGATTAATACCAGGAGAGGAAACAGAACAGGAGTTCTTCAGGTTGAAAAGTTGCATTAGCTGTGGCAAGACTTATGTTAACATTTCTTTTGTAAGCCTTCTCTAAGTGCAGTATCTGTTTATAGTTAGAAAAATGTGCTAGACTTGCCTTGAATAAGTCATTAGTTCCCACCTGTTGTACAGCTGTTGTTTGCCATTGGAAAGAAAAATGGGGACTTGCATTACATTTCAAGTTATGTATGCAGAGCCAGTGTTGGGTTTATTATGTTTTTAAACTATGTGCTAAATATCTCTCATCTTACCATTAAAAAGAAAATTGTTAGCAGCCCATCAATGTTGCTATTGCATGGTGTCATATACCTGATGTGTTGAGAGGAAAGGAAAGGTTTTAGAAAGGCAGAGATGGATGTAATGCTTCGTCTGCTTGTTAAAATGTCACAGAGATCTGTTATTTAGCTAGCAGATCATGGACACATGACAATTCTCAAAAAACACCCAGACAAATGAATGGAAGCAATATCCGTTGGAGCTTATTAAACACAAAGGTGGTACATTTGGCTTTGGAAGGCAAACACATGAGCTGCAGATTCCTTATTATGCTCTCACCTGATTTCTAGCATGTATGGCTGTATGCTTGCCCTGGTTTTGTATCTTTACATATATACCTGCAGTTGTAGAGGTAACTTATGGAACAGATGCATTTTGGGCTAATTACTGGAATAAATTCACCTTTGGTCTTGCTCAGTGTTCTTAAGCCCATAGCAGATATGGTCGTGCTGCTGAGTAAGTGGGCTGCAGGACTGTAACTTGGTTCAGAAACCTCCGCTGGATAGCTCATGTTTTTGAAGGCTCTTATATAATAGAGCGGTAGGGAAATGTCCCTCCTTTTTGTTCTTCTCCTTTTTTTTTTTTCTTGTTTTCTTTGCACTGCCCGCCTTATGAATACAAATGCACGTTTGACAGGGAGAAATAACTGTGAGCAGGTACAGTATTTCCTTCCTGTGGTGCAGGCCTACAGCAGCTTAAGGTGATCCCATCTCTGAACCGATACAGAAGTGTTCAGTGTTCATCCAGATCAGCTTACTGAATCATCTTACTGCATCACTGCGAGGGTGCTCATGAAAGCAGGGGAAAGGAGTGTGAGGCTAGTTGTGTGTTGCAGGCCTCTGTTGTAGCAACCTGACTTGTAGCAACCCATGCAGTTATGGTAACTGCAGTCTGATACTGCTTGACTCTGGAGGTGTGAACTGCTGTGGGGTTTTTTGCCTTCCCCCTGCTCCCCCCTCCCCCCAAAAATATATTTTTTTTGTCTTTGCATCCTTAAATTTTAGTCTGCTAAATAATGACTTGGGAAAGGAATATAATGTGAATGTTTTCCTCTTTAAACTAGCACTTGCATTATTCTTTTTCATATAGGAGTAAAAACTCCCTTATTGAAATGCATTTAAGTTATCACACAATAATAATAATTCAAACTGTTATATTAGTTGGAAATTGTCATGATTTGGCAGCTAAGTAGCGACTGTATCAGGTACTTCAGATTTCCATTTTTGATAAATGTAATGCATTTGCCAAGGTAGTAATTGAGAAACTAAACAAACCCCAAGTATTGTGTTGCTTTTTTTTCTCCTTGTTTTTTTTCCACCTCAGGTTAGCTAGTATGCATGTTGGGCATCTGTGCCTCTAGTTACAGACCTGTATCTGCCATACCTCATCAGTGAGAAGTTTTTGCTGTTCCTGCATTTTACACAGTAGGAGCTGAAAAAGGAGTGCATGTTTTCCAGGAAGTTTTTCTGCTTCATCAGTTTGAGGAAGCTCTAAAAACTGTTTCTGGGTTTTGTCTAAGAGCACTTGTGCTTATGTTTACCATATCTAGGAGGTGGATTAAGGTTTATTTGAACAACCTGTTTCTATGTCATGCTGATGTGGTTTTCTGCTCTGTTCCATTTTCTATGAGTGTTCTTTTGGTACTAATTTCTGAAGCATGTAAAGCAGTAAATCAAGGAATAAATTATGTGAAAGGTAGGCTGGGGAGAACTGAACAGGGCTGCATGTGCTGTAGTTTTCCTGTCTGCTGGCCCATGCTGTGGCTGCCGGTGGACTGGGATGACATGGGGACCACATGACACAAAACCCAGCAGGCTTGTTCTTCTAGTTCTGGGATGCTTGTGTGGTGCTGGCTGTAGCAATTCAGAGGTGGCTTGCAGATGCCTCTTAACTGACTGGTCCTGGTGAAATGAAGTTGCAGTATATTGGTACCTGCAGAAAGGCCAAGTATTCTTCTGTATGGAGAGCTGCTTTGGATACTACAGTGGACAGTGCTGTTGATGTTCCTGTGGCACGTTACATCTTAGCTAAAAGTGAAGGTTTCACTTTTGCACATGCTGCTAGAAAGCAAACTGAGAACTGGATCATTCAAAAGGCATATGATGGGATCTCACTGGGATGGGGGAGTATCAGTGTTATATGTCTTCTTCATATTCACACACACTATTTCATGTTGGATGACTGTCTGTGTATCTGATGATACTCTGATAATGACACTGAAATTCATGTAGCTGATTAAAGGCTTTGGAAGCATGATACTGCCCTAACTAGCACTTTCCCCACCTAGTCATTCCATAAATCTGGAGCATGTTTGACTCCAGACACTTTCATGGACCAACAAGTCCAGTAGTTCCGTAAAATTTTGGAGTAGTTGGATGTTTTTGCATGATATGTGTTATGATTTCATATGTTTAATACATACAAATGGGACAAAATAAGTTTTGTTTTCTTTGAACCGTGCATCTAAAAATCCATACTCATTGAGATGTTTAGTCTTGGTATTTTAATGTCAAATACTTGGTCTCCCTTCATGAAATCCCTAACTGCTGTCTATGATGGCCATTCTGTCAATTCTTTCCCATCTTTTCTGATTGTTTTGCTCCTGTTATCCCTTTTTTCCTGCTTCAGCAGCTTCCTCCACTCCATTTTTCTGCAGATTTCCTCCTGTTTCTTTTCCCCATGTTATCAGATTAATTAGTGCGATAGCTGTTTTTGACATGTATTACCATTTGTAAGTGCTAGAGTTAACACCTGATTTCAGAGAACAGTATTTGTGTCTCACTAAAGCTATATTTACTGATCTGTTCATTTTGCTTATTTTGAAGGGCAACACGGCACCTAGGAATTCATGTTTAATCTGCATTCAGTGTTAATAACTATGGAAGCTACAGAACTTAATCTTAAAAATAAGCTATTTAGTACATAAGATGCTTATGTATAGTAAGAAACTGATGTCTTTCTGTAAATGTACCTTTTAAACAGGCTGCTCAGGGTAGCAGGTGCGTAACCATGTGTCTGTTGAGTAGCTAAGCTGTCAGGTAGAAGTTACAATAATGGTATGGCTGTAAGGAGAAAGGACTGAACTAAATCCATTTCACAAGTTGAATGAAAAGAAACAAACACAATTTTTCTGCAGGGTGGCTGTTTTACAGGAAAACCAAGCTGTCAAGCAGTGGATTTTCGTGTATATTGCAGGTAGAACTTCACAATTATGTTTACATCCTGTCGTCATTTGACTATCTATTTTATCCCATCACAAGGATATATTAACAGTAAACTTGATAACCTATGGTTTTAACCTTGGAGAAGGCTTTTTCCTTATGAGAAGGATGTCTGGATATATGCTGTGAGGGAGATGTTACCTAGAAATGCTGCCTAAACACAATACTAGTGTTGAAAATACGATAATCTTTTTTAAGCTGTTTAAGGTGCAAAGGAAACTTGGGTAATAAATTCTGTCAGTGACATTCTTTACATGTCCCTGGTGCTTCATAGAGCTGTGATAGTCTGATAAAGTAGAGCATTGGATTCTTCAACAAAAGAAATTAAAATGACCTGGCTTAATTGATTTTCTATTTATGTACTGTAGGCTGCTTTCTGGCTAGGAAGTTTTGCTGTATTCTCTTAAGGGGGTGGCAGGGAAGGAGCATGAGGATTCAATTCCGTTAATTTTAATCTTGAATCTTATGCTGGCAAAGATCTGTTTAGATACGTTTCTAGGGGGTTATTGTTTTTGCTGGTCTTGCAGAAAGACTTTTCAATTATTATTTTTTCCTAATGATTCTAGTATATTAACAACTCGTTCCTTTACTAATCTGTCTTGCTGTAATTCTGGATTGTCATTGACACACAGACTTTCACTGAGTAAAATTTGATTCTTGTATTGAAATGAGTCTTCAGTACTGGTGTGAGATTTCTTGTTTAATTGCAGTTATCCATTATGTTCTGAATGTGCAGAAAGTAGGAAGATAATGCAATTTTTCTGCAGATGTATATTTTTTATCAAGATAGGATCTTTGTCACTCATGAGTGCATTAATCTTGTGGTCCTGCTACCTTTTTCTCACTTACCTCTCCCTCTACCTCTTTCAATCTTTTCTGCACAGTTTGCTTACTTCAGACAACGAAAACCAAAAAGTGACATTGCGCAGTCGCAGAAAAAGACGGCGAAGAGGAAGGGCTCGTCTGTCCACACGCATGACGTTCCGAAGGAAGAGTATGCACTAGTGGCCCAAGATGTTGGTAAGGGTGTACAAAGTAAGGCTGAAGACACCAACCTACTAGAGACAACCACAGAGTCAGAGGTAAATCTTAGTATTTCTTGTGTTTCGCTTCACTTCATCTGGAGATAACAAGTATTCAAGGTGATTGTTTTACTTCATTGGGTGTTAGCTCTCTGGCACTGTCAACTAGCTGTCATTGAGAAGTAAGTAAAGTGATGTATTTTCACTTGTAATAATTAACTCTCTTACAAAGTGATATAAATAACTGAAAAAAATCTCCGGTCCATCTATAGACTGGACAGCTGGTATTGTCAAGGAGCTGTCTACTGTTAGCCAATTGAGATCTTTCACCTTTCACTGCCATGGACTTTTGTTTGGGCGGCCTTCTGGTTATGTGGCTGTGACTCCATGAGATGGCAAGTCCAGACTAAGAGGTGTAGTAGATGAGCAAAACTGTCAGGACCTTATAATGCACGGCAGTAGTTTGCTTTTGTATCACTTTGCTGGCTCAAACGTGCTTAATGTTTTCTGAAAAAATATAATTTGTTCCAGCTTGCTCTTAGTAGCCATTGTAAAGCCAGCATAGATGTTACATTCTCTGACAAATTTGTTTAAAATGTGACTCAGCTTGTGCCTGATACAATTCGGGTGACCCTCTAGAGGTAGCCCTGTAGTCATGTCAATAAACAAAGAAACACACATATACTGGTCTGCCTGAATTAAGCAGTTACTTTCTTGCTTTAGCTCACAAGCAAAACTTTTATTTTAATATCGGCTGTGGATTGGACAGTCATGTGACATTTTCTGTCTCTTTCTGTCTGGTAATAAAAATAAACAAAACATAGTTTTGAACAATTATTTTTTATAGGAATCCAAATTGCTTCAGAAGTGGTTGGCTAATGTTTTCACAAGCCTCAGAAGCTACAAGGCAACTCTCTGGCTACAACAAACTGTATCTATATTGGTCTGGGAGTTTTAGAAAGTAGTTTCCCAGTGCATTTCAGCATGTTGTCTATGCAGAGATTCATGGGTTTTGAGGAGGCAGTGCCTTCTGCATAAAAAGCATCTCTCCAGGTGTTGATGTGTTTTCACAAGATACAACAGTAGCATCACACTACTGTATTTGCAAACCTGATATAATTTACATGTATTATCCTGCTTTCTGTTGTGAGAGTATCCCTAGTGCTTTCAGGATATCGTGAATATAATGTTGGTATTACAAAGGCTTTTATGAAGCTACATGCCAAGCTGTCTGCACTAAGAGAAAAGCATGCAGTATTTTGTCACTCAGCCATAGCATCATCAGCAGTGTCCTTACTACATTCATGTCAACTTAAATTAAAAAAAAAACAAACAAAAATCACTTACTGCTTCTAACAGCTTCTGTCAAAATAACTGGTTTGTAAAGCAAAGGGAATTGCTTTCTAGGCTATGTGGAGAGGGCACCAATAGTCGTTGGAAACTACTTCATGCAGATTCAAAATACAGGGAGGGTTATGGGCTGCCTTTTCTGAATAGTGCTACAGTCATCTTGTTGTGAATTTAGTGAAATGTAAATATCTTTCAAGATATCAAGCTACATTAAGTATATGCGTCAGATAATAGTACTGCTTTCGTAATTGTCTGAATTATTTTAGCATGTTCGTTAAGTAATCTCCTGTCAGTTAGTTACTAATATTTGGTAGTGGATTAGAGGTGCTTTGTATTTGTAAGCCACAAAAGCAGAAGATAAAACATTGAATCTCAGTGATGAGACTTAGCCCTAAATTTTTGAGTAGACTTTCATAATGATTTTATTTTTTTTGCATTTATTTCATTCATTTGGCCATGGATGACCAGCTGAGTTTAGCATTAAAGTCAGTCTGTCTCTCTCACTGGTATGTTGTCTCACAACATGGACACTTCTGGCGCGTATGCTTAAGGCGTTTCCAAAATAATGCAGCTTTTCCTTATGTGTCTTTAAAATGAGCATGATTTAGTATTTGTTTACTTGCGAGGGGAGTGCCGACTTTTCCAACTGGGGTGTACTGAATAATCATGCGGCTGAAGTAAGTATGAAAGAATGTACCTTTAGTAAAAGATGCTGATATATATGTGAAAGAAGAGTATGCTAATTGGTTACTAAAATGATTAGTTATTCAACATTGTTATCAAATGTGATAAAAGTGATGTGATTTCACTGTTTTACAGTCTAAACCAGGTACTTATCTGTACATACATGTACTGGCTGCGAAATTGGTTGCTAAGAGAATTGGTTTTAGTGAAATCATTGACCTTGTCCAGTGAAATTTGAATGATGTTTTTAATTGAAAAGTAGGTTCATTCTTTGTTTCATACATTAAAAAAAAATTATTTAAAATAAAATAGAAGATACTGTTTCCACTTTGAGAATTGTAACAATATTGTTCCTAAGACACCACAGGATTGATGGGAGCAGCTTCTCTATTCGTAGTTGTTTTTTTATTTTGCTGTTAACGGCCATAGAAATTCAGAGTATGTTGAATATTTATTTGCAATAGCTGCTTACACTTGAATTTAATGTTAAGTCCAGAAGTTTACATTATTATTTTTCCTGTGGATGGACTGTTCTCCAGTCAGCACAGATGTACGTAAAAACTTTGTTTAATTTTGATTGTATTGCCCGCCTGCACACTTGTAGGTTGGAATGTATTTTGAATCCTAACGTGTGTCAAAATGGCACTTTGCCACAATTTGGTGGTATAGAATCACAAGGCTGTTCTCCCTAAGTACTTTTGCACCTTAAAATATTATATAAAAATATCTATGAATTTTTTTATTTGAAATTTTAAGAATTAAGGACTCTCTATATAATGTTTCTACTAAATACAAATTCCCAATGTTGAACTACTTTTAAACTAGAATTTGCCCAGAATTTAAGCTTGAATTTATATTCAGAGTAATCACAAAACAGAAGTGTTATGTTGTTTTGGTGAATAAGTATATTTTTGTTTTTTTCTATGAAGAAAATTTTAATAAATTCTGCTGCAGAATACAGTGAGCTTGATGCTAAGATGTGTCAGATGAGAATAGCTGAGTTAGAGAACAGACTTCTGGAGGAACAGGAAGCAGTTGAAAGACTCGATGCACAGATGGATGAGCTACAGGAACAACTTATCCAGCACAGTGACTCTATGCAACTTCAGGTATATTTCACAGAATTAGATAAGGGGGATAACACTACTTTATTTTAATCCTAAAAATATTTAGGAGGCAAAACTCAAAATTAGTATTGTTTTTATTGAAAAGTACTTCACCTTGCTAACATGTGCTGCAAAAAGCAGTACTTAAGTTTTCCATTTACCGGTTTCCAGGACTTCATATTGCTTGAATCAAGTGAGAGTAAAATTAAATTTGAAAAGCTTCTATTTTTAGAGAGTTTTTGTGAAATGCATAGTTAAATTCTTCTGCTGAGAAACGGTTGGACAGTTCTGACTAGATTTTATTGATAAATATCTTAATATATTGAGGAGTGGACCTTTATAGAGAGAACCTGCAAGAACCAGTAAGGAAAGTGTAGTTAATCATACATTGAGGTAGGGGCTCAATGTAAAAGTATGGGGCTTATATTTCTGTAAATACTTACTTTAAAAATATATGTGTATTCTATATCAAGGTCATCTTGAAAGATGGTGGACCCCCCCCACCCCCTGAAATATTGTTCAAACTATTAAAAAGGAAGTACTTACTGAAATGTCAGTGTTTCTGTGGATATGCCTGAAAATCACTTTATGGATGTAGCTAGGCTCCTTTTCAAATGTTTACACGGGATGGCAGACACCACTGCCACCACCACCCCGCTGATGAC
>VFFE01007233.1:153989-252809 GCA_008921705.1 Burhinus oedicnemus | reverse complement strand
AAAACAGTTACTTTTTTTTTTTTTTTTTTTTAATAATATGTACAAATTTGGTGGTAACTCTGATGTGCTGTAGTGGCATGGTCATGAAAAGTCTTCTTCTTTAGAAACAAATTTATAGGGATTGTGATTACTAACATACATTAAAGGAACAGCTTAAAAGGTCTGGTTCCCTTTAAGCACATAACCAGCAATGCCATAGGTAGAAGCCTTAAACTTTTAAGTGAGTCAGATGAGTGAAAATTTGACATGGCTGTTCTGTTGGCCTAGTCCTGCCTGCAAGTGGTGTCTTCTCTGTGCAAATGGATGTGAGATGGAGAGGTATCTGTAGCTCTGATATTATTTTATTTTAATTTTTTTTAATTAAAATACCTGACGTTTGAGACAGATGTTATTTTCTTTCTCTCTGGAGTCAGTGGCATACCATTTGTTACTGCTTAGGCAATTTGATATTTGTTACCACGTTTGAAGAGTCAGTAGTATTTGCCACTCTCAAGGATGTGCTTAAAAATCCTGTTGCCTAGGCTAATGATACACCCTACACTTAAAATTAAATATATTTGTGAAGATAAATTTAAAGCATGAGGCTTAAGGAAATTAAAACATGTCATATTTCAATGGCATATTATGTATGTAATGTTTTATTTTTAAGAATACCAAAGATAAAGAAAATCTGTTTGCCCAAGTGGAAGGAGATATGAAAGGTACAATGCAACAGTTATACAAATGCATAGGAGAAAAAGAACAACATATTAAAACTCTTCAGGGTCTACTGACATTGGAAAGATTTAGCTTGTCTGTACTACAACATGCCCTTTCTCTCCGGGACTCAGAAATAACAGAATTAAAAAATGAAATAGCTTTATCCAAGATGAAAGAACGGCAACATATTGAAGAACTGAAAATCAGTCATGAAAAGGATATTTGCAGACAGTTGGAGAACTTGAGGGCTGAGCTGGAGGAGTGCCACAGAAGAGAGATTGCAGAAGCCAAGCAGGTATATGAAGAAGAAATTATTTTAAAATATAAGAATGAACTGGAACAGCTAAAAAAAGAACTCGGTGCTCTGAATTCTGAAGAACACATTCAGAATTTGAATGGCATAATAATTGACTTAAATAATAGTCTTTGTGAGTCTGAAATTAATAAAGAATATTTGAGAAAGAAACTTGAAAACCAACAGGAAGACTTCCAGAGAGAAAAATCTGAAATTGAGACTAAATACAAGGATTTAATTGATGGCCTTAAGTCTCAACTTTCTGATGCAGAAGGGCAGGTCAAGGAGGCCCAACAATACAAAAAAGAAAAACAGTCCTTGAATGAAGAGATTCAGAAACTGAATTCTTTCATCCAGGAATTAAATGAAAAGCAACTTTATGAGGCTGAAAAAAGTATAGATGGAAGGCAAAATCATGATGAAGAGATTGTCTCCAATAAAAAGCTAATGAAATTGAGGGAAAAACAGACTTTACCAGAGGTATCACAGTTGCAGAGAGCAGAGCTTGAGGAGATGTGGAATAAACAGCACCAGCTGACAGGTGAAGGTGAGCTAGTTCATGAATTACAAGAGTTTCAGCATGGCTTGGGAGTAGACTCCTCAAGGGAACAATTAGAAGAAATTAAAAATTCAAAGATCACAGAGAGTAATGAAAGTAGTGAAGGAGATAACCTGTCTGAAGAGCACTTGTCAGAATTAGGGCTTTTCAGTGGTGATGAAGGCATATTGGCTAAATATCTCTTCTCCACGGAGAGACCAGAAGAGTCACATGTGTCCAGCACTTCTGAAGGTTATGCCATTGAAGAAGGTAGATGCAGTAGGTATGGGTTAGACAGTAGTGTGCTTCTAGAACCCAGCAGCGATTTTATACCTCCTCCATTAAAGTTTGGCCTTGATGAGGAAATGTGTCCTAGTGGTTTGGCTCAAGAGACTTTTGAAGAGACTGAAGTGGGAGCAGAGGCCTTTGTTTCATTTTTGTCAGATAGCTCCCTGCAGCAAAATGAAATAAGTGACTATGATAACGTAAAGGATGATGAGACAACTTGTTCAGTAGAGAGATGTGTGAAGCTAACTGAGCAGCTCCATGAGAAGGAGTCAGCCTTGAAGAAGTCTTATCTGGAGACCCAAGAAGCTGTTGGAAAATGGGAAAAAGTAATGGCTGAGCTCTCTCATACACATGTGGAACTGGACAAGGAACGTGAAGCACGGATCTGTTGTGAGAAAGAACTTCTTCAAAAAACAGAGAAGGATAAAGAACTTGAAAAAAAAATGTTTCTGCTAAAGCAGCAGGGTGAGGAGGGAGGCCAGCCTTACTGTGCTGTAGAGCCTTTAAAACAAGTGTCAAAATCCTCTACCTGGCAAGAAATGGTAAAAGACCTCCAGGAGGAAAGAGAAATGTTGATGGTGCAGCTGCGAACTCAGGAGTGCTTAGTGAAAGACGTTCAAGAGCAGAAAACAGCTTCTGATTCTGTAACAAGTGAAGTACAGTCTCTCTTTGGATGTCAGTTAGCTCCTTTGCAAAGTCAAAGGAATCAAATGCAAAGCCAGCTTGATGCTCAGAAGGCTAAAAACCAGACAATAGCAGAGCTGCTTGGTCAGAAAACCATATCTGAAGAGACATTGCTAAAAGAACAGGAGTTACTCAAAGCTGAAATCTATAATAAAGAACAAAATTTAGCGCTCTTATTGAAGGAAAAAACAGCCTTAGGAGAAAGATTAACTGATGTGGAGGAGGATCTGAAAAAACCAGAAAAAGCGCTAGCAGAGAATGCTAGTATCATTGAGGATCTTGAGAAAAACGTACATGAACTTAATGCTGAAGTGAAAAACCTCAAAGATATACAGGAGTGTGAAAGACTGGGACACGAGGGCAGATTAAACTTCAGCAACCAAGAAATTAATAAACTTAATGCTGAAATAAAGGCAAAAAGTACTGAATACAGTGAGAACAAAAGCCAATTGACTGAAGAAATCGCTCATTTGAAGAAGGTTTGTTTGGAGCTCGAGACTCGCTTGCAGGAGTCCTTTCAGTCTGCACAAGCTGCACAGGAGGCACAATCCAAAATGGTGAAACAGTACAAAGAGGAAATTGATAAAATGGAGACTCAGCGCCTTGCCGAATTAACTAAAGTGAGTTTGACATACAAGAAAAAGGTAGGAAACCCTGATAATGGCAGGAGTCTTGGGATTTCAGAATGCTTACTGGTAGTAATTGCAAATGTTTGTATGCCTGTTTTCAGATAGAAGAATTAAATGCTGAAATAAAAGATAAAGTGGAAAAACAGCAGAAGTTGGAAGAAGAAAAAAAGGAACAGATCGCTATAATAAAAAAGGTAAATGCTGTAATTAGGTTTATTTTAGAAAAATAAACTTATTTTGTGTTGTTTTTTCCATGATGTCTTTGATTTGGTGTCAGGAGGAGGGGAGAATTCTGGCTCAATAATTTATTAGGGGAATAACTAACCATATTTTGAAGAAAGCTCTTTCTCTGCAGGTACATGAACGAGAGCACGATCGTGAAATCTCTGAACTGATTATTAAACATGAAGAGGAAATGGAGAAGCTTTGTGCTGAACTAAATAAAGAACAGCAGTACCTGTTGGGTGAGCTTCGTCAGCAAATGGCAGCCGCACACAAAGCAGAGATTGAGCAAGCTCAGCTCCAATCACAGGTAAAATAAAGAAAACCAGTAATTGCTGTAGTGGTTACCTGGCTGTTGTAAAGAGAAGGCTCCTTGATTTTTGTGCATACTATGTGTGCTCTTTTATGTAATGCTGCAGTTGAAGAATTAGAAGTGTTCCCTTGGTGGGAATTCTCCAGGATCCTCACTCCAATTGTATTTTAATTCTGAAGAAAACTGTATGCTTAAATTGGTGGGTTTAAAAAAAAACAAAAGCAAACTGTCGTTTTTCACATTTTGATAAGTTTAACAAAAATTAATAAAATTAATTAAAAATTAATTAAAAGTGTATAAAAATACTAAACCCTTCCCACTCTTTCCCACTAATGTAATTAGGAATGCTTTTGTGCTAAACTTAAGTATGTAAACCTGACTTTTTCTCTAAATATTTACTGGGTTTTTGAACACTTCCACTAAATGCAAAGTGGAAATGGAAAGAATATGTCTAGGGTTAAGTCTAATTACAAGATGTTGGTGTACCATTTAGTTTATTTAAGAATTTAAAAGTTTGGTTGATCTGTTTTAGCTGCTGTTTCTAACTGTTGGATATTCTTCACTTTATTTTAATGAGGCATGGTGAATTTTATTTCCACTTTTCCAATACCACTTCAGAACTTTTGCTTTTTAACGAATCATAACCAATACCAAATATGAGTAATTTTTTTAATAGACAGCGACAGGTTGGGGTGAACTTGTGCTCTGCTCTGATGACATAGTGAGGAAGTGGACAGATGCAAGGTATTTGGTAGGCGATGAAGTTAAGAGACAGGTAAGGAAAGCCTTTTACTTCACACTGAAAATGTTACGCAAATGTCATTGTAACAAAAGGCAGCTTATTTTCAGGGTTCTGTCGCTGCCATGAAGAAACACCCTCCCAGTACGGAAAGGAAAAACTTGTATGTTTTAATGGTTGAAAGCAATTGAAACTGAAACCAGTTATGAAAAAAGTGAATACATTTCATTACAGGGCAGGGAAAAACCCTTTTTCTTCTCCATTACAGACACTGCATAGCCTTGAATTGGAAGCTTTACGCCTAAGCTTAAATAATATGCACACCTCCCAGCTTGAGCTTATGCAGTCTAACTTGAGAAAAGAAAAGGAAATTGCCCTTGTGGAACTGCGAGAGATGCTCAATGATAAGCGTGCTCAAGAGGTAGCAATTCTGCAAAGCCGCCATCAGCTGGAGCAGGAGAAGATTAAAGAGCAGTGTCTGAAGGAAAAAGAAGACCTTAAGTCAAACTATCAGCAAGATCTAGGTATTAAAATTTGGGAGTAATGGACCAGATTGAAACCCCATCAGTATTCTTCTTCCTTCATAGGTTCCTGTCTTGGTGTAGAGCTGGTTTTTTGAGTGGTGGCTGATGTTGCTTTGAATAGGGACAACAGCTAGACAAGCATGCGCAAGCGTGCATGTCTTATGCAAAAATGAAGTTGTCCAGACTTAAGTTTAATTTTTCTTTTACTATATGGGTGTTTTGCTTCTGCTTCTGTAAAATAGCACTATACTGAACTAGCTGCTTTCAGGAGGCATTAGACAGAGCTCTCATAAAGAATTTAATCAGTGCAAAGAGTAGAGCTCTTACCCCCTATGTTTCTTAAGGGTTTTTGTTGCCCTAAATCAGCACTGACTACTCTTGTGTTTCTGACAAGATACAGAAATGCTTCCTGGCTTGCCCTCTCAGTCATTTCAAAATGAGGATAGAGGAGTTGGAAAGGAACTGAAAGGCTCGGTGAGAACCTGCAGTTGGGTGTCCTTTGAGATGTGTTTGATATGAGATTGTTTTTTGACATCAGCAAGAGGAAAGCTGCACTTGATAGTACTGAAGGCCTGCTGATGATGCTCTTGGCATTGTTTGGGATATTTGCCTCTTCCCAGGAGACCATTTCTGACCTGTATGGCAGAGCTTGTGTCCTGCAGCAATTCACTGAAGAAGTTTAGGAACCATTCCTTTAGTTGCCCTTCCCAGAGAGGAAGAGAGTGTTTTAGGGCTGTGTCTTTTTGACCCATGAACAGGAAACCATTTATTACCACCAGTAATACAGGGAACTGATGGCATGCTGGGATCTGGGAGCAGGAGGAGATTGGGATGCAGTTCTTAAGATCAATGCCCTTTGTGTACGTTTTGGCAATGTAACTTAATATGTCTGTAACCGCTTATAAGTGCTTGAAGGTAGGGGCTCAGAAGGAGAATGTGGAATCAGATGATCACAGAATAGTTTGGGTCGGAAGGGACCTTAAAAGATCATTAGTCCACCTTCCTCTGCAATAAGCAGGGACATCTTCAACTAGATCAGATGGCTCAGAGCCCCTTCCAACCTGACCTTGAATGTTGTTAGGGATGGGGCATCTACCACCTTTCTGGGCAACCTGTTCCAGTGTTTCACCACTCTCATTGTAAAAAAATTTCTTCCTTATATCTAGTCTAAATCTACCCTCTTTTTATTTAAAGCCATTACCCCTTGTCCTATCGCAACAGGCCCTGCTAAAATGTTTGTCACCATCTCTCCTGTAGGCCCCCTTTAAGTACTGGAAGGCCACAATAAGGTCTCCACGGAACCTCCTCTTCTCCAGGCTGAACAACCACAACTCTCTCAGCCTTTCCTCATAGGAGAGGCGTGCCAGCCCTCTGATTGTCTTCGTGGCCCTCCTCTGGTCTTACTCCAACAGATCCATGTCCTTCTTATGTTGGGGGCTCCAGAGCTGGACGCAGTACTCCAGGTGGGGTCTCACAAGAGTGGAGTAGAGGGGCAGAATTACCTCCCTCGACCTGCTGTGCATGCTTCTTTTGATGGAGCCCAGGATACAGTTGGCTTTCTGGGCTGCAAGCACACATTTCCAGCTCATGTTGAGCTTCTCATCTACCAACACCCCCAAGTCCTTCTTCTCAGGGCTGCTCTCAATTCATTCTCTGCCCAGCCTGTATTTGTACATGGGATTGCCCCGATCCATGTGCAGGACCTTGCACTTGGCCTTGAACTTCATGAGGTTGGCATGGGCCCATCTCTCAAGCCTTTTCATGTCCCTCTGGATGGCATCCCTCCCCTCCAGCATGTCATCCGCGCCACACAGCTTGGTGTCATCGACAGACTTCCTGAGGATGCACTCAATCCCACTGTCCATGTCACTGACAAAGGTGTTAAACAGCACCAGTCCCAGTACTGACCCGTGAGGAATGCCACTCTTCACTGGTTTCCACCTGGACATCAAGCCATTGACGGCAACCCTTTGAGTGCAGCCAGCCAGCCAGTTCCTTATCCATCAAATGGTCCATTGATCAAATCCATGTCTCTCCAATTTAGAGACAAGGATGTCATGCAGGACAGTATCAAACATTCTGCACAAGTCCAGTTGCTCTCCCCTTATCCACCAACACTGTAACCCTGTCATAGAAGGCCACTGAATTTGTCAGGCATGACTTGCCCTTGGTGAAGCCAAGGTGTTGTCAGCAAAGTTGCTGAAGGTGCATTCAGTCCCACTGTCTGTGTCACTGATGAAGATACGAAGCAGTACTGGTCCCAGTGTGGACCCCTGAGGGACACCATTTGTCACTTATCTCCATCTGGACATTGAGCCATTGACCACTACCCTCTGGATGCAACCATCCAAACCCTCATCCACCGGACAGTCCGTCCATCAAATAGATATCTCTCCAGTTTAGAGAGAGGAATGTTGTGGGGGACTGTGTCAGAGGCCTTAGAGAAGTCCACATAGACGACATATGTAGCTCTTCCCTTGTCCACTGATGTAGTCACTCCATCATAGAAGACCAGTGGGTTGTTCAGGCAGGACTTGCCCTTGGTGAAGTCATGCTGGCTGTCTCAAATCACTTCCCTGTCCTACATGTGCCTTGTGATGCAGGAGACCTGTTAGGGAGTTGTGCATACTGTTACCTCGGGGCCTAGAGGAAAGACATTTCTTTATAGGTAGGCGATGATTGGACATAACCCAAGTCACTTGAGTGCTGGGACACTGTATTGTAACTTAGGTGATATTTCTTCCTCTAGTGGACCATTAGCTGGGTAGCTGGCACCATCTTTGTCCCTGAGTTCTCATTTCCCACTGAAAGACTTGAAACAAAATTGTAAGATAAGGTAACAGTACTTTGAAGCTGTGAGAAAGGGACTGATAGACCTTTACAGGGTTCTTGCAGACCAAGAAAAGTGCTGAACAAGAAGTTGGAATGAATCTGGGGAGGAACTGGGAAGGAAGAATCCGTTGGTGTCAGTGGTAATTGAGCAGATAATAGCATCCATTTTTCCATCTGTTTCCTAGGCATTTTTAGAAGAAATTTTAAGATAGTTTCCTACTTGCTACTGCTGCCTGCTGTGTCTTTTGCTGTGTCTCTGAAGAGAGAGATGATTCAAACACTTCATATTGACATACAGTGAAATGCTAACATCTAAAATAACATTGATAGGCATTTGAATTTATATCTTTAGTAATAAGGGTGTGTGGGTTTTTTTGGTATCATGCTTTCTGTAGATTTAAGCAGATTTTCCTTTGCTAATTAAGCTCAACTTGTCCTTCAGGGTTGTCTTTGCAGTTGTGACTGCTAGATGCTTATTTTCTAAACTGAAAGTGAATTACTGGGATATAGCATAACAGCAGATTTGGGTAGAACCTGGTATCTTACGCTGCTGCATGCCTACCGTGCATGCCTACCTATTCAAGCCCTGAGTTTGATACTGAAAATGGTAATCTCATCCATATTTGTACTTATCATTTAATCATAACATTTTATGTAAATTTATTAATAAATGGTATTTTATTTCACAGTTGATCAGAGAAAGAAAATAGAATTGGAAATGGAAGAGTCACATATCCAGGCATTAGAGGTACAGATTCTGTTCTTCATACATGAAAAAGTAAAACTCCTTTAAGTAAACTAGACCTGGTAGAAGTCCCATGTCTGCTACACATTTATTGTAGAGGACAAATAAATGAAGGAGGAAAAAAAAAAGTACTAGTTTACTAAATGTGTTTGCTTTAATAATGCATGTCTTGCTTTCTTAGACTCTCAAAAGAGACTGGGAGTTGGAGTCTGAGATGCGTTTAAAAAGCACGTGTGAAGAGCTGTCTGAAAAACATCAGACTGAAATGGTGGACCTGCAGAAAACCCTGGAAATGGAATTAGAAAGAGTCAAAACAGAGCTGGGGCTTCTTTCTCTTGAGAATGAACAGTCTAAAAGTAAGTGCCATGGTCTGGGAAGCAGATGAACAATGTCAAAGCTAACTAAGTGTTTTTAGAATCTGTATAAAAAGAAAATACAAGATATACCCATGTAGTCTTACTTAAAAAGTGGGTCAGTGGCATGAGACTGTCTAGAAAATGGGACATAAATGAAAAATAGTTTAAAGCCTAGTTAGCTGTGTTGCGTTTTGACTTCCACAGAATATGAGATGGACTATGTTTTCCTTCAGACGTATTGAAGGGAGGTGCTGTTTTGCTGCCAGCTGAAAACAGGCTTTGACAATCACCGATTTAATCAAAATTATGATTAATATCAATAGAAGCTTCTTCTAACAAAAAAAATTGGGTTTGGACTGTGAATAGTTAAAGCTTGATGGAACAGTAACCTTTTGAAATACTGTTCTGGAAGTGATGTTTTTGATGTTTTGTTTACTATAATTGGAGTTTTCATTAACTTGAAAAATGAAATCTGGATGAGTACCTAGCCAGCTACATCTGTTTATGTCTTTCACTAAGGTGCAGATAGGAGGTAGGACTGTGAAAGTTTGTGTAGGTCTCAAAAATCTGACGTATTTGTCGAGATAGTGGTCGACTAGCACAATAGCATCAGATTTGCTGTCAGTGATGGCATGAAAAGGAGCCATGAGATGTGGTGTGCCATGAAGTGAAAAGAGATAGCTAGTCGGATTGCTTAGCCTCTGAGGCACTATGCAAGTAAGAGACATGGGAAATAATACTCTCTTCAAAGAAATGGAAATGCAGTATTAAGGGTACTGGATGATGCTGGCTGGTAGGCAGCAAGACTAGGTTTGAGAATTGAAGAGTAGCCTTTTTGACCTGCCAAGGGCCAGATGCTTTCACAGTGTTTGGCTTGCCTTTGGCTGCTGCAAGGACATGTTTGTAGCAATGGCTTGTTCTTCCCAGCCTGCACTGACTTTTACTAGGTTTCCCTGAACCTGTATCATTAAAGTGTGTTCCATGAGGATAACATGCATCTCTTGCAGCTCACTGTGGCTGAAATGCCTTTACTTGATTGCAGATTCTTTATGGAAAGGTCAAGATTTGTTGACCAGATGAGGTAGTAGAAAGTTTGCAGAGTTCAGAGAGTGCTCAGCGCTGAGGCAGAGCATACTTGGCACAACCTAGTCCTTCTTGTCCATCTGTTCTACTGCCTGCTGTTGAGTGGGGTCATAGGAGAAATTCTGTTGTTTTAGGCCATGAAGAAATGCTTGATTCCCTGTTCCAAGTGTGTGTGCTTCTAGTTCAGGATGCTTGTTCATGCATGCACAGAGAAGATGTTCATCCCTTCAGCACTACTGTTGGTTACCTTTTGGCTAACAGTGTGGGATGCAGAGAACTAGGAAGGACTGTATGGACATGTTTGACTTTCAAGTACTTTACTATTCAAGTATTTTTGTGATTCCCTGTAAGCTAGCATTCTAGTCTAGAGACATGCATTTCTATTTTAGTTGCACAAAAGCTGTACAGGTTATTCAGTAATCATGACGGTGGTGTAACAGAACTAATTTTTAATTTTAGTAAAATATATAGAATTGGAGAAGCAGCACCAGCTAGCCATTACAAAATTGCAAGAACAGCTGCAGACTGAACATAACCAACTCCTAGAAGATATGAGGATAAAAAGCCAAGAAAAAGAACAGAGTCTTGAGAAGGAGGTAAGTAAGATTTACCTAAGAAATAAAGATTTCTTTATGTGTTTTGAGGGGTTGATTACTCTGTATAGAATGTAACAAAAACTAGACCATATGCATACCATTTGGGTGACTTGTTTGTATTTAGGGATTTTGTTGAAAAACTGAAATGCATCTCATCAAGTAGGTAAATGAGATTTTTTTGTAGTGTTTCAAAATCTTTTGAATGCAATTGCCTTTGTGCCATTTGGTGCTGTTTCTTCCTCTGTGTTTATATGCTCAATTTTCTGGTTCCTGTGTTTCATTTTTATCTAGCTAGTATGTTATTTTTGCCAGTGATGGTAAATATGGCATCAGGAACAAATTCCTCTCTCTTAGAGGAATAGGTCTAACTGTTAAGTGCTACTCAGTATCTCTGGTAGCCTGGGGCAGGAGCTGAGAGTCTAGTTGTCACTAAGTGTTACCACCTATTCCTGACAGAACTGTCTGTTGCATATAAATTAAGCAATTAGAACAAAGTTGTTTTAAAAAGATTGGGGGTGTTTTGTTTGTTTTTTTGTTTGTTTGTTTTGTTTGTTTGTTTTTTGTTTGGTTTTTTTTTTTTAACATGTCGTCCATAGCTCGAGAAACTTCAGGTCATGCATGAAGAACTGAAGACTCAGTCACAAGGACAAATCGGGCAGCTTTGGTCTCAGCTCGATAGTACCCGAGCAAATCAGCAAGAGCTAAGTGGTATGTTCAAAACTGATGCAATTTATTTTCTGCTTCTTCTTCATATAGAAGTACACATTATTGACATGAAATACTTTTAATGGTGTACCAGAAGCTCACAGGTAGGTCACAGAATTGTCAGTAGGTTGTATCCTAGGGATCTGTTTCTGAAGTGAGAGGTGAGTCAGTGTCAGATGGCTAATAACCAATTAGCAGTGTCAAAAAGCGTGGTATGGCTGTGGGAAAAAGCTCACTCCTATTGTTTTCCTTTCCCTCCTACTCCATTCCTGCACCCTATAAAAATTTTTAGTGAAAAACATACTTTTTTTTTTTATTCCAATATCAAATTAAGTATAATGTAGTTAAAAAATAGAGAAAATGCTTGTCAATGTAACATGCTCCTATTTGTATTCAGTATGGAAGTGAGTATGAAGTCAATTGAGAAAACTGTTAATTGAAGGTAGACAGTGAAGGTCACCACTTAGTTTATAACTTAGAGTGGTTTATTGTGGCTATGATATATTTTCTTTTATTTGGAGATAATTAAGAGATCAGTCTGCTTACAAAAAAAAAAGGCAGAAATATTCTAAAACTGTGGGATTAGGTTATATCTTGACATAGAAATGGCTTTTTTTACCTTTCAGATTTGAGGTGAGTTAAATAAAATGCTTTTTCATTGACACCTAAAATGGAGATTCATCATCTTCTGAAAGACTTTTAATTCTGAAATATAGAAAAGCCTTGAGTTAAAGATATCTCTGTTTTAAAAAGAAACTAAAAGCATTCAGGTGATATTTCTGAAATCAGAATGAATGATAATGTTGCTTTCCTATAAGGCTAAAAATAACCTCCTTTTTCCATATGATGCTTCTGTTAAAAAAAATAAACAAATCCCCTAAGCCTAAAAGCAAAAAATAAAAGGAAAACATTGTGCACAGCAATTAAACGTGAACAGTTTTGGGGGTTTTGTTGGTTTGGTTGTTTTTTTTTTCCATTAGTCTTATGTGTATCTGCATTAAACTTCTGAAAAAAATTTAAAGCATGACAGAAAATAATGACGGGCTGAAATCTTTGTACTTTATATATCTTAAGATATCTGTTCCAAGATCTGGGTGTATTAAACAAAACAGTCAACTTTACAGTGTAGTGATCGGAGATGACACACATTTTCAGTTAAGTAGAACGTGTCTCAGATGTGTGTGTGCAAAAAGATGTATAATACATGAAAGGAGAAATTTTGGAAAAATGAAAAAGCTAGAGACCATGACGTTAGCCTTGACTATGTGTGTCTTGACCTTGTCTTGAGACTGTAACATTAGGTGGTGTTCTTTACTTCTGCTGGGGTAGTTGAAGCATATTTCATTTGCCCTTGGTTTTAAATGCAATTTCAGATTTTCTAAATAATATAACTGTAAATAGCTTTTGAAGTATAATAGGACTTTGTGAGGGTGGTTTTTTGTTGTTTTTTGTGGTCATAAATGGAATAAATAATTTGTCTATCTAGTCAGACTTTACCTTGACTTTTTCAGATCTCTATTTTGATACAACAGAATTATGGCAGGTAGCACTTTTGTGGAATACTTTTATTTCCTATCTCTAGCCCTAATCTTTATGAACCTTTCAAATGTCTTTCCATGTTTCTAATTACTCACATTCCCATTCTTTGGACTCTTTCTGTTTTTTCTTCATCTTGCTTGAGATGGTGAGACCAAAATACAAGCCCATGGTCCAGGTGAGGATATCTCTTTTGGTGTGTGAGATCTTAAAGATGTTTTGTTTTACTCTGCTTCTCTTCACTTGAGTGATCATTTGACAATCCATTTGCATTGGTTTGAGGACTCGTGGTGTGGTGGATTCAAAACATAGCAGCTGGATGATGGGATCACTGCTCTGATGTGACATGCCAATTCAAAACTGTTAAACATTTCTCTGAGTTAATTTTATGCTGGCAGACTTTGCTAATTAGGCAAAACCTACCCATGCCAGACTAGACTTCCCGTGCCTATCCCATTGCTGGTGTTACTAGTCCTTGCTTGTCACTTGATTCCTCTAGTCCCCGTGCTTGGCAACTGCTCCCTTTGGAAGCAGGCTTGAGCCATGTACTTACTTCTCTTATTCTTTCTGTTTGCATGTTCATTGTGAGAATTTTTGATGCCAAGTGTGCATTTTCTGGTTTGCTATGCAAAAACACACTATGACTATCAGCTGTGTTGCTTCCTGGGTGGCATCCTCTTTTCATAAATGTTTCTGAAGTTTCTCTTCTTGCATAACGTAAGCAGATGCTTTTCTCCAAGTGCTTTCTTCTTGAAATGCAATTCCATCTTCAACTGATTCTGTGGGGATTCAGCTAACTTAAGTCATCTGGGAAGTTGAGCCATCTGGGAAACTGTTTTAATTTCTTTTCAAGATTTTTGTCCTTTTTTCCTACCTTTTCACTTCCTGATATGTTACTGCTTCTTTAATAAAGAACGTGGGGAAGAAAGCTGTCAAAGAGTTCATGAATAGGCTGCAATGCTGGCCACTGCCCTCACTCCCTGAAAGGAGGGTAGCTTGCTGAACCAGCCTTGATCACTGTTTCCTACTTGATTTTATTCTTTTTTTTTTCTTTTCTTTGGATGGTTCTTTTTAATTCAATGAATTTAGCCTCTGCTTGAGCTAATGATAGCTAGCCAAACCATCACTAAAGTAATCCAGAATTGATTTTATTTTTTCTTTCTTGTGATTTTGTTTTCCTGCATAGTTTGTGCTAAAGATGTTTTTGTTTGTTGAGTAGTTTTCCATGGAGCAAATTAAATGTTCTTGACTAAATTACTGCTTCTGGTTGCTACAACAAGCATGTGTGAAGATGAAGCAATGTTGCAGGACTCTGCATGTCAGTAGCCCAGACCTGAAGCACAAGGAAATGAGGAGGGCTAACAGTCTGCTGGTAGTTTTGATTCTTGTGATGAGGATGGTTTCTCTGAATGCAGTGTAAATGGAGAACATAGCTTTACTGTTTTCTGAAGTTAATTTACTTATGTGTAGCTTGTCGGATAACGTTTTGCTGCTATCTCAACAACTAAAATATGGCTGATCTTCACAGAATGACTTAGCCTAAAGATACGTACTTCTGAGTACTTGTGTTAATTTTGCCTCCATTCCAGAGTTAAAAGAGCAGTTCCTGGCTCGTGCATCACGGGTGGAAGAAACAGAGCGTTTAAAACAAGAATTTGAACAGCAGTGTCAGCAAAGAAAAAGCGAGCATGAAACTGAATTGGAACAATTGAGACTTTATTTTGAAAACAAGTTAAGAGTTGCTGAAGAGAACTACAGAGAAGAATTGACTTTGCTGCATCAGAGATTGCAAGGACTGAAGGAATATTCACTGTCAGAGTTGGAAGTGAGTCAAGATCAAGGAGGGGACATCAGGTGATCCATTCTTTTTCCTTTCATCTCATGTTATGACAGCATGCATCCATTTTTTTTTTTTCCATATAAATAATGATGTTAGCCTCTAAATGTATTGGGGTTGGGCGTTAGGTGATCTGTAGTTAGAAACCAGCAATAGAAGTCATGAGTGAACAGTCCTGAGCAGTTGTTATAGTTGCTCTGTGCCTACCTCAGTACTACATTGTAAGTCAGCAAGTTAATTTGACTTAATTGTGACACATGTTGCAATGTTGAACTTTAAAACCCTTTTGTCAGTTCTTCTGTTGCAGTTTTTGAAGAGACTGCTGAGAAAGAGAGAAGGCATACACTTGGTCAGCTAAATCAACAGCTGGAACATCAGGTAGTATTTTTAATAAATTAAAGTTCTACTATTCATTACATGACCTGTATGTAAATTGATGTCTGATTCCTAGCTCTTAGCAAAGAGTTAGTTAATTTGAGACATTTATTAAGGCTTAATTATTTTTGATGAGTATATTGTAAATTATCAACTTTAAATAGTTCTCAGACTAGCAGAATAGATGAAACATGGTGTTCTGTAATTTTGTGTCCTCTGTTTGGGTTATCCCATGCCTAGTAAGGAGCTTATCAAAGCTCTTTTACACAAGTGTAGAATTCATGGTGTTTGTCTTCCATATAGCTTCTGTAGTAATTGTGCCTTTTATTGCTGTCTGTTCTTTGGAGATGCTGATTTGGTCCCTCTTGTATTTATGCACCTGTTTTCATGTACCTTGTTGGAATTTAAGATCTTGACTTCTTTTCTCAACTTATTTGAAGTTGCCTAAGAATTTCAAAAAGGAATTTTCCTTTTTTTTGGCTTTAGATTTTTATTTTTTAAATTACTTATACAAGGAGTAATAATTTTTAAGAGGGAATGACAAGCAAACAAGACATAGGCAAGACAACATGAGCTCAATTTCATCAGTAAATCACTCAAAAAACCTGTGACTTATAAATGAGAAATGCATACATCATGCCTTTTTTTCTTGCTGCTATTTTTTACCTAGCTAAGTATGAAACTGCATTCATAGATCATTACTCCTAAGTTCGGTGGTGTGTGTAGAAGGGGATCTCTTTAGTGTTGAGAGTCAATAGTTTCTCTACTCAGATGCATGTGGGACTTCCCCCTCTATGGTACTTTCAAACAGCTCCTGAAACTCAGATCTGCGTTGTGGCATGGTTCCAGAGTCTACCTTAAGGGGCTCTGCTGCCCTAGTAGCAAATGGAGTGGCAGAAATGGAGCAAAACCAGCAAGGTTTTTGGAAACCAGATATATATGCATGTCAAGCAGGTGCATTATAGTGCAGTTCATGTAGTGCTCTCACTGAAAGATTCTCAGCATGGTTTCTTCAAAGCTGAAGATGTCTTTCTAACCCATTTCTTAATGTAGGAAGAACTTGTTGGTTTGCAGCTACAACTTAAAGAACAACACAGGCATGAATTAGATTCCTTAAGGTCTTGCCTTGCACTTCAATATAAGGAGGATCTAATGAAAATGAAGATGGATCTGTCAGACAAATATATAACAGAAATTGAGGAAATGAAACGAAAGCATTGTTTAGAACTTGAGGAACTGCGTGCCCGACTTTCAGAAAAACAGATTAAAGGTAAGATGAGCTGACAGACTGGGAAGTAAAACAGTAAGCTGCTTGTGTGGCTTATATTTTTCTTTGAATATTTAAAGGCTTATCTGAAGAAGTTTTCAATTTGTTATTAGTTTACTCTGAACTACAGGGAACACAATGTGGGTTAATCCCTGGCATTGAGCACTTTGCTTTTTGACTTTTATGGGCATGTTGAGTTGCCCTTCTAAAAATGTGGTGACCTGAAACTGATTATTCTGTAGTAGAACCTACTACAACTGTGGAGAAGTTGCTAAAAGGAGTCGATCAGGTTTCAATTCTTGATGCCTAGAAGGGCACTGTCAATTCCTGAATTAATATTTATTTGAAAATTTCTTAGTGTTGTCCATCAGCTATGTTAAAAGTCTCTTGTATTTGCATGAAATAGGTCAATTCTCAATCTGTTCCATAGAGTAGACCCATTTCTATGTTCCAGACCTCTTTTGCCTGTGTTTCTTTTGTGGGTTTGAGAGTGCTCTGCTCATTTAACGTTAATATTTCTTTTTCCTCCTGTGTTTTCCACTAGTTGGCATACATACTGAGGTGAATTTTTCAAAGCGGGGAGAATATTTAGGGGGAGCAGAATTTGCAATAGGTAACTTTTGCTGTAGAGTTTAGGTGACAGTTCCTCCTGTGACTAAATTTAATGAGACTTCCTGTGTGATCATGGGTTTATGTAATTTCTTAACAGTTGCTGCTGTTCTTGGAGTTGTAATTTATAGAAATATACTGCCTTGTACTGGTTCAATATGAAATGCATATATTGTTGAGGTACAGGTAAGGGATTATGGCAGTTCTTGTATCTGCAACCTCTTTCTGGGAGCATAGGATGATAAACAAACATTTGAATTCATCATCCATAACTTACTTAGCTATATGACACACAAAGCTATAACTATATTCCACTGTATGTGGGTTAAAAGGATTGGTACAACTTTTAAAATTTGCAGTTATATTTCTTATGTTCATTTATTTATTTATTTATAATACTGGACAGTATATCAAAGCTTCTTAACTTAGAATGTTTAGAGATTTGTCCTATCTGCTTTTTGGGGAAATGCCTTGTGCAAATAGTATGTGCAAAAGGGGAGATAAAACTTGCATAAATCTGCTATTACATTGTCCAAAAAGAAAGTCAGCTCCTGTGGCTGTTGCTGATAGGAGGGAGGTCCTGCCACAGGTTTCGCGATCCTTCCCTATTACTCTGTCTGACAAATTTCAAAGGTGATGATAAAGTGGAACAGAGTACAAAATCATCCTGATAAGGGACTCTTGTTGGCCTGTAGTTACTATGGCTACTGATAAACTGCACAGCTGACAATGTTCGGCTTTATTTCTGTGCATTAATAGGACCTGTTAAAGAAAATAAATTCCCTAATGTCATTTTATTGTTTGGTTTGAGATTTTTTCCGTTTTTTTTTTTTTCTTCTTCTTTTCAGAAATCGCCAAACTGCGCCTACAGAGTGCTCAAGATGCAGCATGTCAAGTTGAAGTGGAGGTGGCTGAGCAAGTGTCTGTGCTGGAGGAAGAGCACAAAGCTAAGCTCTCTCTCCTCCATTCTGAGCAACAGTGTATTGCAGAGCTTTCCGAAGAAATAAAGCATTTAAAGGGAGAGATTACTAAACAAAAAGATTTTTATGTGCAGAATGAAAAGCATCTGAAAGAGGAAATGGAAAAGGTAATACTTATTTACAGTACTGTTTTCTGTAGAGTTGGTCAAGCTCAGATCTGTTAGGGAGGCCAAGGGAGATAGAAGCAGCACTTGTCTTTAAATGTGCCTAGTTTAGTCATAGTAGCTTCAGCTTTAAATGAACTTGCGTGGATGCACACAAATATTGGAATACGAGACTGAAGTTCAAAGTACTTTAATGTTAAACACTTAGTTCCTCTGCAGACAAACTTTTCTTCAAGAGTGCAGATAGTGTGGGAAGGCAGGTGCTTCAAGGGTTGATCCAGTCCATCTTTTATACTGACGTGGGTCAAGCATATGTATACCACTCCAATACAGGCATGTACAAAAGGTCCTCATTCTGAACGTCTCCCTGCAGCGCATCATAGTGTCCTGGAGCAAAAGTAACATGATGCGCTTGCATGCTGTCATGTGGTAATGGAGAATTCAGCAGAAAGCACTGTGGCAGGTGGAAAAAGCCCCTCTGCTGAACTGGTCCCCTCTAAGAAATTTCTGGTTTTATTAGGACTGTCTTTGAAGCAAATAATCAAAAATAATTTTTTGGACCATTTTTTGAGGGATGAAGAAAGAATTGGACAACAGATTTCTGCTTCTGTTTTTCATTGGTGTAGTTCTTATACCTTCTCTGTCAAAATCTTAGAGTTGAAAGAATCATACCTAGCACCTTCCCTCTTACTTGTTAAATCAGCTATCCCATCTAAGGATAAATTTAGATTGGATATTAATTCACTGTTTAATTTGTTCCAATATTTGAATGCTTATGAGAATTAGATGGATGAAGCCCTCATTTCTCAAGTCCTCCTTTCCTTCCTTTTTAAAGAGAGAGAGATATGTGTATCCTTTTCCGGACTTAAAAACTGGTGGAGAAGGCCAGAGAAAACAGTTGCAGACTGTTAACATGGAGACTCAGCTGAAGCTTTCAGTACTGCTAGTTCACTCCTACCACCTGCAATACCTTGTTTGTGGCACTGCTGGCTGGATAAGCATATACAGAATGTGGTGTTTGGTATGAGCCTATACCGCATGCTGATCCGCTGTCTGGAAATACATATTTTGTTTGCCTTCTGGTCACTTGCTCTCAGAAACAGAGCTAACCAATTTACTCAGTTGCCTCTGTATTTCCAGTGCCCGACTCCCCACCCCCAAGTTTTCATGGATTATGTGTTAATCAAAATCTGGGTTTTTGTGTTTCTTTTCTGCCTCTTCATTTAGGTTGTAGCATAAATGAATGCTTAAATATTTCTTCAAAACAAACCTTCCAAGTGAAAACTGAAGAGTATACTTCATACTGATGCTCCTATGTGATCTGTTATTAGCTTTTAATTTTCTTTTAAGAGATGACCCTGTTGTTTCCTTAGTTTACTATTTATTTGTTTCCCTGTTTATCTCTAGTGTATTTTTAGAGTATTTTTTTTCCTTTTGTCATTTAGCAATCATTTGGTGCTTTGGCTTCTGTTTTTATGCTACGTGCTTTTTTTGTTGCTTTTATGCTATGTATGATATCATGGTCTTGGACACTGCATATAAAGTACCACTGGAACGTATAAGGAGAGGAGATGTTTAAAATATTTTTAATCATGCCCAATATAAATACCTAAGGTGCCCCTAGCTTTATAAGTTGAACTTCTGAAATGAAGAAAAGTGGCCCCAAGAGAAAACAACATAGAGTACTATATTAATTCTAGAATTTTCCCTTAACTTTTTCTTATCTTCCTTATTTCAATTAATTCTTAACAGTGCATTGAATTCAAGTACCTACAAGTTGACATTTCAGCCTTACTGTTATGTGAAAGGGTGCCTTCACTGCAAGAATCGAATCTCTCCTTAAATACCTGAGAACATTCACTTCACACACCTCAGTTTGGTTTTGGTATTTTATGCATTTTTTTAATAACTGTGTTCACAGGTAAAATATCAAATTGCTGAGGATCACAAGAATAAATTAAGGGAAGCCAGAGAAGAAGTCCAGAAAATAGAGACTATGTACAAAGAAAAAGAGAACAAATGGAAATGTGAAAGCGAGGACCAGAGAACCCTAGCAGAAGAGAAGTTATCATCATTACGGATAGAGCTGCAAAATAGAGCAGAATATGAGAAACAGAAATTACAAAAGGTGTTTGAACTTCGTGAAGCTGAAATGAGTCAGCTTCAAGATCACCAAGCTGCCAAAATTCTAGAATTGGAGAAGTTGGTAAAACAGCAGCAAAACAACTTGCAGCAGCTAGAGGACAGCCTTGCAAGTGCACAGAAATCTCAGGAGCAGTGTGACAGTGACCTGCAGGCAGCCAGAGCGCTCATGGCAAAAGAAATGGAAAAGGCCATACTTTGTATGCGGGAAGAATGTGCACTGAAACTTATGGAAGCACAAAACAAGTAAGTCCTGAGTATTTGAGCACTTTCACTTACCAGTTCAGTCATTGTTATTGTTACTTTTTCTTATTTTAAACTTAATGAGTCGTAGTGATGTAGGTTTGTCGCTGGATGGCACCAGCTAACTTGTATATGTAAAGCTTATTCTCCCAAGGAACAGTAATAACGTCCATTATGGTTTACTATAGAATTTTGCTTCGTGTAAGTATGTTTAATCTAGTCTAGCAATCAGATAAAGTGTAGTCAAGTTCTGCCTATTACAGTTAAGAATACAACACACAGCTGAAAAATCATATACTAGCTGTGGAGGAGAGGAAGCGTTACAGGACATGTAAGTGGAAAAATTCTCTATATTTTCTCAAGAGTTTTTCAAACAATTCAAATGAATTTGAGCAAGTTTTTTCCTGGTGAATGAAGCTTGTGTTATCCACTGAATGCTGAGGTTGATGGGCTGCATATGCTATTCTTCAGTTCTGGTTAGTCATGAAAGTTGCAACTACTTGGTTTTTCCTCTCCTTCCTACCCCCATTGTTTTTAGTGTATTTAAAGGAAATACTCAAAATCCTACATGTTTGTATTTGCATGCGTTGCTTCAGATTTATCCCTTCTTTCCTCCCGAAACATACGCTCATAGAACAAGATGGGGGAAATGATTACAGTATGAAAACACTGAAAACAGGAAATTAGCCTTTAAATAACCAATCACTTTTTAATTATTGATGTCTGTATTAAAAAATATTATGGTTAACGATTACAGTAAATTGCGGCATTTCGGATTCTAAATCTTCTGCATCAAACTTTAAGCAGACCTCACAGAGCTGAGATGAGTTTGGTGGAGCCCTCAAGTATCCCACATACACTTCCACAGTGGTTTGTCTCAGTCTTAACCCAACGTTTTTAGAGATGTTTCTTATGACAGTTCATTTACTTGCAGACAACACATTTGAGGTGTAGACAATGTATATACAGTGTCCTAGACGTTCTTATTTGGCAGTATTTTCTCAGAGAGAGAATGGTGTTTCTGTGTTGCTCTGTATTAGTGAGTAATTTAATAGGGTTTCCAGACTACCTAGTAATAACCAGATACTACCAAGTGGCACTGCATAAACCTTTGATTATGTGACTATGAAATCATCTTTGTGGCTTGTTTTGAATTAGTTCTGTATTTGAAACATAAAGTAAAATTTGTGGAGGCTAAGTAAGCCCTACTTATTTTTCTTTGATTTTTATTTATTATTTCAATTATTTATATTTTCTTAAGTGTCTTTTTGACAATATTCTCTTAACTTCCTTGGGAATAATATAGGTTTATGGAGGAACACAAAGCTATGTCTCAGAAATTCACAACTGAGCAAGAGATTCTTCTCCAAGAGATGAAAAAGAAACATGTCGATGAGCTGGAGCTCCAAAGTCAGCAGTTACAGGAGAAGCATAAGCAACAAATTTTATCTCTTACAGCTGAGTTTCAGACAAAGCACCAAGCTGAAATTGAGACACTTAAGTCTACACTAGAAAGTAAACAGCAGGATCAGCTTGAAGCTTGTGTTGCTGAACTACAGACAAAGCATCAGGCACAAATTGATGAGCTGGAGTCTAAACACTTATCAAATCTGGATTCCTTGGAGTTGTCCTACCTATCTGAAATTCAGAATATAAGAGATGAACACAGTCAGGCTCTTGAGAAGCTACAGCTGCAGCACACAGAACAGCTCCATGAAAAAGATAAAATGGATCAAGCACGCTTGGTTCAGGAGATAGAGATGTTGAAATTAAAGCATGCTGAAGAACTTCGGCTTTCCCAAAATAATTTGAAAATTGAGCTAGCTACTGTTCATATGGAAAAACTTAAAGCCATGGCTGTTGAAGCAGAAGCAGCTCATAAGGTGAGTCAAAGAAAAATTGGCATAGAAGGTGAAATTTCATGGTACATTGTACATAGAACACTTTTTCCCTTGTTCTTGGGGTGTATTCTACAACCTCCTTTGTGCCAGCATTAACACTTGTGTATGGCCATATTGTGAGCTGAAATAGGAAATTGAAGCTGAAAATTAAGACCATCTGTCACTCCTCCCCTCCCCGAATGCTCAAACTAGTGAGTTTTCTATCTCAGTGTGTGGAAAAGGTACAAATGAGGTAAATATTTTAAACATAGTTCAGATTGGAGGTTATCCATTTTGAGGCTCAGAACTTCTCTGCCTGATAGAGTTACCATGTAGTTCTTCAGAAGTGATTAGAACAAAGTAAATGCAATTCTGTAAGTTAAGCTACATCTCTAGAAATCCAAAGATCCTCCCTAGTGGCACAGTCTCAAGGGGAAGAATAGAAGAAAGGTATCTCTAAAGGTCCCAGATGGGATTTTGGGAGCAGGTCGTGGGTGAGTGGACTTTGTCTTAGGGCCTTTAAAAGAAGTCCATAGCTTTACTCTTGACAGGGCAGAGGTGTGAGCTCTTTCAGAGTTCAGACAGGGAAAAAATTATCCCAAGACTTCTCCAGGTCAAAGAGGGCGAAAGGTTTAGCTCATTGCTGAAACTTCAGAGCCTTCCAGAGGGAGATGTACTGTTTTTCAGTTTTGTCTGTCACCATGCCCACTTCCCACAAAGGCTAAGAGGAAGATCTTGTGAGGTAAAAAGGTGGGTATTTTTCTTCTGTCTTGTCTTTGTTAACTGATCTTAAATCTGCATTTTGATTGTTCTTGAGCATAAAGAACTTCAAAAAGAAAAAGTTGAAGATCGTGTTGATTGGGGAGTGCTATCATGGATAGAGGAAAAAGTAGGGCATTTACAAAACTGTTACTGGATAGGAAAAGTAAACCCATTTCAATGATATAGAGTGTGTATGTGTATGTGTGCTCCTCATTCATGAGGCGATATTGTTCCCATTTACTTAAAAAGCTTTGATACAGCAGGTCATATGGTTTTACAAATAGGTTACAAAAATACTAGTACTTGCTTTTTTCCTCTGCTTTTTTAATTAATGCTTACACAGGATGACTTGAACACAGCTCTTCAAAATCAAAGGAGGTTGCTGGAAGAAGAAAAACGTCTGGCCCTGGATATATTACGTGAGGAAGTATTGCATATGGAAGAAAAGCATAGAAAAGCACTTCAAGAACTTCAGGAACTTCATGAGGCAGAAATTAAAAAACATAAGGAAGAATACTCCAGGGAGCTGGAAAAAGAACTGGGGAAACCAAAAGCACAGCATGAACATGAGCAAGAGGTCAGAATGTTGCTAGTACCTAAACTCAAAATAACCCATACTTTAACATAAAGTAAATGCAGTTTTATTAATCTTAGAAGTAAGGCTTTATATCTAGATGCTTTTTGGATTTTTTTAATAGTGCCAGGAGATAAGAAGATACAAAATTAACATTTTTAAGCCTTGTTTTATCTGAAAGGACTTAAAAGAATTCATATATGTGTATTATCCTGAATTTTTAAAGTTTAAATCCATGTTTGCAATGCTCTCTTTATTGGAGTGTGGGGGGAGGGCGGAAGTGGGCTTGCTTTCTTCCGAGTTCCTGCCATATTTCATTCAAAATTTTAAAGCTGCCTTTTTGGTAGAAAACTATCAGGTAATAAATTATGTCATTAACCGTTTGTGGAAAGTAACTGCTCGCTTCAAGGTTTTATAAGTGAACAACATTTACTAATATTGATTTCTTCTTTTCTTAGAGAAATTATAGTAGGTAATACTTTTCCAAATATGTTTTCTCACTGAGGTTTGGAAATCTTCCTAGCTGCCCTTAAAGCTTTACCATTTCTTCTTATTGAGAATGTTTGTAGGTAAGCTTGATGATGTTTGCTTTTATAGTGAAGGCTAAATATTTTGTCATCTGGACTAAGTTCTCTTTGAACATTGAAATGGAATAAGATCTTCTATCTAGGGAAGTTATTGTGCCCCTGTACTCAGCGCTGGTGAGGCCGCAGCTTGAGTACTGTGTTCAATTTTGGGCGCCACAGTATAGGAGAGACATTGAGGTGCTGGAGCATGTCCAGAGAAGGGCAACAAAGCTGGTGAGGGGTCTGGAGAACATGTCTTATGGGGAGCGGCTGAAGGAATTAGGATTGTTTAGTCTGGAGAAGAGAAGGTTGAGGGGAGACCTTATTGCTCTCTACAACTACCTCAAAGGAGGTTGTAGTGAGATAGGAGCTGATCTCTTCTCCCAAGTAACTAGCGATAGGACAAGAGGAAACAGGTTCAAGTTGTGCCAGAGGAGGTTTAGGCTAGACATTAGGAAAAAATTTTTCACTGAAAGAGTTATCAAACATTGGAACAGGCTGCCCAGGGAGGTGGTTGAGTCACCATCCCTAGATGTGTTTAAAAGTCGTGTAGATGTGGTGCTTAGAGACATGGTTTAGTGGCAGACCTGATAGAGTAGGGTCAGTGGTTGGACTAGATGATCTTAAGGGTCTTTTCCAACCTAAACAATTCTATGATTCTATGATTTATTCAGTCTTTTATACAATCTGACTTCTGTTGATGCAAGCAGCCACAAGTGATTAAGACTTTTCACTTTTCCATGTATTGGAGAAGTCACAAACAAAATGAGCTTTATCCAGCTATAACTGAACGACGTATGTTATGTTAAAATATAACTTACTTTTGCTTTTTCACTTAGTAATTTGAAAGTTGGATAGTGTGCTAGATAACTCCTTAATCACCGGTGCCCCTTTGTGTTACTTGGTGCACCTCACAAAAAACAGGTTGAGGAGATGCCCTTTGTTCTTGTGACCTGTCAGGCCTTAGAGCTGGTATTGGTTTCCAGCTAGCTGGAGCGCATTGCAAACTCTTAGCTTGCCTGGGAAGTTAATTTTGTGGGAAGTTCTCATGATTATTTAATTTTTAAGGCCTTCATCCAAGAAACAGGATTTCTCTCTATTCTAGTGACTACAGCGAACAAAAAACCCCAAACCTTTCTCTGATATTTTTGATGGACTTCTTTGTTATATCTCATAGGATAATTGCATTAAGTATAGCTGCGTAATGTTGAATCCCATTTGAAAAAGAGAAATTGCATCTTAACAAAATATGCTTTCCCTGTGTTTCTCTCCTGCTCTTTCTTCCTTATTTCTCTTAGACAAATGTCTGTTGGAAAGAACAAGTAGGGAGTACTCTGTTAGTCTGACCTGATGGTCTCATGAATACAGGAGATACTTGGTACCTAATGTCTTGTTGCTTATCTAGTTTTATCAACTTGCTTTTTTCTATAGTCAGCATGATGATAGATAGCAGTATGACCTTGAGGACTGGAGAGAACTATTATAGAATCTTAGAATCACCTAGGTTGGAAGAGACCTTTAAGATCATCGAGTCCAACCATCAGCCTAACACTACCAAAACCACCTCAGCATCACGTCTACCCGTCTTTTAAATACCTCCAGGGATGACGATTCCACCGCTTCCCTAGGCAGCCTGTTCCAATGTTTGATGACCCTTTTGGTGAAGAAATTTGTCCTAATATCCAATCTAAACCTCCCCTGGTGCAACTTGAGGCCATTTCCTCTTGTCCTCTCTCTTGTTACTTGGGAGAAGAGATCAACCCCCCCACCTCTTTACAACTTCCTTTCAGATAGTTGTAGAGAGTATTACGGTCTTCCCTGAGCCTCCTTTTCTCCAGGCTAAACAACCCCCGTTCCTTCAGTGGCTCCTCATAAGACTTGTTCTCTAGACCCTTTACCAGCTTCGTTGCCCTTCTATGGACACGCTCCAGCACCTCAATGTCTTTCTTGTAGTGAGAAAATACTCTTAAGAATTTGGCTGAGCTTGATGGTTTGGTTTTGGTTGGGTTTTATTTTTTCCTTAATTATAATGCTGTGCCTAAATATTTTATATTACTTGTCTGCAGATGTATGCTCCTGCATTGGCCTCTAAAGTAGAAACTGTACAAAGAGCTCTTCTGGCTCAGTTTGAGGAGGTCAAATTGAAGCAGCAGCTTCAGTTCCAGGAAGAGATTGAGCTGCTGAAGTGTCAGTCGGAGGTGCTTCTTGAACAGCAGATTGCACAGCTGAAGGTAGGGTCTGATTAAAATGAACTTCAGAGCTTGCACTGGTAGCATGTTTTTCTGAAATAGCAGTATTGGAAACAATGCAGTGTTCTGTAAGCAGTTAAGGTATTTACTACAGGGTTGTCTTTAAAATCCTGGATTGGATGAGAAGTGATGTCCTTCAAACAAACAAATAAAAAAAATCAGGTGAAAGTATTTGCTCTAAGTAATAGTCCTTGCATACGTTTTTCAGTTTGTCATTTGAAAGTTTTTCTTCTTGGTGTCTGCAGAGACTGTGCCCTTGGCGTCTGCAGAGACTGTGCCCTTGGCGTATCATCCCTTGTCTACTGCGTTTGTGTATATATGGCAAAAAACGTTCAGTGTTATCTAAGCTTTTACCAAGTGTGTGATTACAGCAAGTGCTTTGGGCAAGAGATTTTTTGGTAGTTCTTGGTTTCTGCTTTCTTGGGTTCATCATTTGAGTTCCAAACTTTCATCTTGATCAGCATCTTCAAGACGCTTATCCCTGAAAATTATCTTTGTTTGGCCTTGTGTACAATGTAGTAATTGCCTAACATCTTCTGAGCCTTGTGCAAAATGTCCTCATTGGTTAGGTGACAAGCACATGTAGAGCTATTAAATAAATGGAGAAGACACATCCTGTGTCAGAAGAGAGAGGAAAACTCACCAACCCACTGAGACCAGTGCTTACATTCATCTCAGTGTTATCGCTGTACTGAGCATGTGCCCAGCTCAACTTACTGAGCACAAATAACTTAAATTAGATGAACTACCATCTCCTTTTTTGCTTCTCCTTGGGACGTTTCAACAAATCCTTACTGTTCCTGCCAGTGCTCCAACCTGAGGTGGGGCTCTTCCTAACAGTTGCACAAACCTCTAGAACTGGATGCTGCAGTTGTGCAGAAAATTTCTCTGGTTTCCTGCCTCTGACCCACTGTGGAATCCTGGTTATTCTTTGACCTCTCTTTGTCTGATGCAGCTGTCTTTTTGAAACAGAGGGGACAAGTGTATCCTGAAAAGCTGCTGGAGTTACATTTGGCAATGCTGTCCTCAGCTGAACCCCAGCCATCAGCCCACAGAAAGTGGGACTGACTGACTGTTATGCATATACTCCAGAAGTGATTCCTCCCTTGTGCTGCCTAGGTGCTTTAGTTACTGAGTGGCATTTGAGACACCATTTCTTTTCACTGAAATTTTGCCAGGGGTATTTCTGCTGCTAGTACAGATGTCTCTTGTCTTTTGTTTCCTCTCATTACCTTGATGACTGGTGTTTTGTCCCAGAAGAGACTGGCTGGATCTCTTTGCGATATCCGGCTGAGCTGTATTGTGATCTGATAAAGACTTTTACAATGAGCCTTCCCCTTCCTACTTCCCCTATCCTCATTTATGGGGTTGTCTTCATGCCAGTCAGTTTCCTTGCTTTCTTCCCTCCGCCTCCCCTAGCAGATTTTAGGGTATTCAGAATTCCTTTGTGCAGTCTAACATACTCTTTTAGTGCATGCACTGCTTCTGAGAAGAATAGGCAGGCTGTTTCAGAGACAGTCCACAAATTTACTGTACCAGTCAAGGAAAGTCCTCATACTCCTTTGTGTGTGTTCATTTGTATCCTGCTACTGCTAAGTGCTCTGCAGTTTGAGTCTATAATTCTGGGCGGACTTGGCTCTTCTGCCTTGATCTGCCTCGTGGATTCTGGGTAGGAGTTGGTATTGTTATTGCTCAAGTGCCAGTATTGGTCTTGGTCTTGGCTGTGGTGTCAGACCTTATGGTCTCATCAAGCAGCAAACAGTCCTCACTTGAGGAGCTGGTGATGGATGGGTTACTCTACTCAGCGCAAGGACTGGCTGAGTCTTCCACAAAGGATCCACGACAGCTCAGGTGACTACATATGTTCTGCTCTGAAGTCTTATTTCATGCTCTGGGGAAAAATTGTTTACTTGACTTACCAATAAAAAAGCAGGCAGCTATCACCTTGGAGTGTATTGATTTTCATAGATCAAATTGCACTTTTTTTTTTAATACTGTGCTCAGGAAGACTTACTTCCCAGTTCTGGTGTTGCAGAAACAATTACTTCCTTTTAGCTTCTTTGAGAAGGGATCCCAGGACCTTGTTTCACCTCCTTTATTTGCTGATGCAGGTGTCAGAGATGTCTGATAATCTGTTACTTTAGAGTGCTTTAGAGCACTGAGGTGAGATCCAATTTTATAGTTTCTCGATCATTTAGCCCATGTAAATCTACCTTGTAGATTTTCATTTTGTTCTGATAAATCACTCTTCCTATGTGGAACTCAGTACTATGCATGGTTTACTACTTGCAGTTGCTGAAAGTGGCATCTGTCCGTCTCTGTCACAACTTGTCCATCTGTCCATCCTCATCACTGTCTCAGCAGTCTGAAATGACCTAGGTCTCAGTGAGCACATTCGGATAGTTCATTTACCTACTTAACTATTTTTAAATCATAGTTTCGGCATAATTTTCTTGATTGGGAGTGTTAAATATGTAAGTTACTGGTAGTTAACCTGAGAGGTAAGGTGAAGAAGAAAAAAAGAAAATGGGGGGGGTGTTTGGTTGTGGGTTTTTTTGGGGTGTTGTTTGGTTTTTTTCCCCCTCTCTCCGTATATCAAAGTATATGTGACTTACGCAGGACAAATTTGAAGCTGAAAAAAAGGCATCACTACATGACAAGGAGCACATGTTGATTCAGGAGAGGGAGAAGGCACAGGCTGCTCACCAAAAGGAGCAGGAGATGTTATCAGCCCAGCTGCAGGAAAAAGCAGCAATAATTATCCAGGTGCGTGGAAAATATTTTAAACCTAGATTTTAAATGTGCTTTTGTGGTTGTATTTTAGCACAGTGCTCTCACCTTTTTTAAGATGTGTATAGAGGGACTGTGTGTATAATTCTCATCACTAGTTTTCAAGGGGTAATGTATGATGGGCTCTGTCTCTTATTTGGAGTGCTACAGCAGTAACATGTAAATTGAAACTGGGTATCAGCTTGAAAACTGGTCTTCACCCATTTCTCAGGGAGATTAACAATGCTTTATAAGAGCAGGTTGTATGTTTGCATTTTTGTTGTCTGTGTATCGATGCCATCTGTCAGGTATTTTTGTCAAGAAAATAGTGCTCTAGTAGCTTTTGTTAGACCAGCTGACCTATAGCTCAGAGGAATTAAGACAGGCAAATGGGAAGTTTCGATCCAGAAGTGGCAAAGATAATACTCGTTTGCCAAACAAACCAAAATTTTATGCCTCCTGTAAAGCAAATATCTAAGTTGGATCTAGGCTACTCAGAAAACTTTAGAGAGAGGGGAAGAGCTTGAAAAAGGTATCTGTTTCAATCAGGAAGTTTATAGTTGAACTTGATTATATTAAAGGTCTCTTCCAACCTAGGCGATTCTGTGATTCTAAATATCAAGTTGTCTTTCAGTGATTAAAATAATAGCTTTGAGTTTTCAAAATACAAGATAAAATGAAATAAAACATTGATATTTTCTCTAACAATTCAGGAAGCCCTGACCAAAATGTAAATCTGGTATATTAGACTGTTCTATTAGACCTTTATGTTTAGTGGAAGAACTGGGAATAACACTAACAATTTCTCCTGCTGGAAGAAATGCATTATTGATTCCTGCTCTTTATGCAGGTTTTGATGAGGGGTGAGAAAGTTGGCACAGGAGTAGAATGCTTTTCTTTCCTTGCAGTTTCTTCCCAAATAGATACTTTGACTAATTTGTTAGCTTACTTATGAGACAAAGTTTCTAACAAAATAATACTGGTTTGTTTGGCAGCAAAATCTGGGGGCCAGGGGTGGGTATATACATACATATATGTATTTATATTTTTTTTTAATGGGGTGGATGTGTCATCTGAACATATAAATATGAGGAGGTAAGACATTCTTCTAGAAACTTGTTTTCAGACACAGCTTATAAAGCAAAAAAGAAAGCTGGCACTGATGATACTGGATCAGGTTGCTGTTCAGGTTTGTGTGCTACAGTGTCAAAATTTGTGCTAGGACATTGCTTTGTGTCTTTGAGACATAACAGAGAAAGCAAACTAACAGCAAACTAAAGTATAACACAAAGTTTTTACAAACTTTTCGTATTGTTTTTATGCACTGAGTCTGAATGCAAGTGAGGCAGCTCCCTGAAGCAAAATCAACATTAGGAAAGGAGAACTAAAAAAAGTAACCATTTGTTTTCAGCCTTTCTGCTGTCCTTCTTTTCTAGTACTTGCAAAAGCAAATTCGCATAACAGCAGATGGTTATTGTGTGAATATATATGAAGTGATGAAGGGTAAGATCATTGGGTGAAATTCATAGTTTAGGCAAAATGATTGACTTTGTTGCATTGTTACTGTATTTTCCACAGCTGGAAAAGAAAGTGGAGTCTTTAAACCGTGAAATAGAGGAGACCAACTCTGAACTGGAGACACTCCTTCAGCGGCGGGATAGAGAAAACCAAGAAGGAGAGAATTTGGTAGCCATGTTGAGATCTGATATTGAGCAGTCCAAGGATGAAAGGTTTGTACATCTTGGGTTACATAATGCTTAGTGGTTGGGTTTTTGTTTGCTTGTTTTCTCACTTCTTGTGAAGAAATCAATAGTCAGGAAAAATTAAGCCAGCTCAAATTAATAGTGTAGGATGATGATATATAGGTTTTATTTGCAAGTTTTTTTGAGGATTTTTAAATTACCAACCTATCTTGATATGCAGAGCAAGGGGTTTTTTTTCTTCCTTTTGTTTCTTATGGTCTGATGGAGACTGGTGTTTTGGGGTTTCCACTGTCTTAATCTTGGAAAAAGCTAGGAAATGGAGAAAGCCTCTTCGTCACAGAAACCTTTCAGTGCAATGTGGATTGGTTTGATATGTCTTTGGAATGTGTGGGTTAGAGAAGCTGTCATGCTGAATAAGCTTCTAGAATTCCCTCTCTCACCTTTAAGAAACTGACTTACTGTTTTTCTTAAAACTAAAATGTTTTCATAATTAATCAAACATTGGAACAGGCTGCCCAGGGAGGTGGTTGAGTCACCATCTCTAGATGTGTTTAAAAGTCATGTAGATGTGGTGCTTAGGGACATGGTTTAGTGGCAGACCTGGTAGAGTAGGGTCAACGGTTGGACTGGATGATCTTAAAGGTCTTTTCCAACCTAAACGATTCTATGATTCTTTAATTATAACTTTTGTTGTCTACCAGAACACCCCTAGTTATTTTGATGTCACAGATACTATAGCAGTAGATGTGTTTTCCCTACTGGTGCTTCCACAGATGTGGAAGCCTGAAATGCTCGTGTCTGCGTATCATCTCTCCATCTAACTCTGGAGAAGACAAAGGTTTTTTGCTGAGCCTGCTCTGTAAAAATGGCCTTGGTTTTTTGTGAGTTATCTGAATCATGTTCACTGATAACTGTCAGACTGTGGCAGGATATCCATTTTAGACTTCCAGTTTTTCAGTAGGTTCAGAGTGTCTTTTAAATAAAGGGCATGCAATTTTTGAAGTGTTCAGTATGGTTTTGTTCTAGGAAAAAACTACAAGAATCTTATCAGCATCTTTTGAAATTGCTTACGGAGTTGGTGAAGGCCACAATAGCTATTGAGGATCTTATCTGTAGCAAGATTGGTCTTTGCCTTGATGACAGTCTGGCTTCTGGGGATTCTAGAGAAAGTCACAATATTATGGAAGAAATGGGATTCATGCAGTATTTCAAAGCCAAAGAAAAGCATCACCTAGAAAAAGGTGAGTACAAATTGCATAATTGGATGTGGTCAATTCACATTCATGAAAAACACCTTTTCATTTCCTTTTGTCTGGATGAGGTCCAGAAAGGGGATATCACTTTTTGCAGTGTTTTCTGTGTTTTCTTCAAAATTGCTCCCCTCTGAAGATGGTGTCTATCAGTGTTCTTTCAATTTAATTATTTTGATAGTGCAAATACTAAAAATGTTGCTGGAAAAGGCTGAATGGATAATAGGGCAGGAAAAATGAACTTGGTGAATGCAGAGTTTCAGGCCCTGATGTATAGCACAATAATTCCAAATGTTATGAAAGACTGTCCTGATTTGTCAACATTGAGTTATTGATGTGTACAAGTCCTTACCTTGTAATACACGTTCAGGATCAGGCAATGTCACTGTCTGATCTCAGTTGTTACCTGAGTGGCCAGTTCTGTGTCTTTTTTTCTGTGTTTTTAAATAGCTTGCTTGTTTTCAGTAGATGAGCTGCTTGAAACTCTCACAGAACACAACCAGTTATCTCCAGTGACTAACGAGGGATCTGAGTTGAGCCAATACTTATGTGAAAGTGTTTTTGCAAAGCCAGAAATGGCATGTGAAAATGAAGAAATGATACTGAAAACTTGCCATCGTTTGCGCACTGCAGTGGAAAGACTTCTGGAACTGGTTACAGAATCAACTAAACAAGTAAAACTTTTTAGTCTGTATAGATGTATAATTATGCTGAAAATGTGAAATCTGTTTTAAGGCTTGTGTATTTAGCACCCTGTAGGATTGGCTACGAAAAAGAAACAGATTTTCTCTGAATACATGACAAGTTATCAGTATAGGGAGGCATGTGCATCCCCTGATCTTTACAATGAAATTTGTGCCCTTATTTGATAATTTCTTATAAATGAGACTTTAATTACTTTTTTTTTCCTTCTAGCAGATCCTGTAGGAAGGCTGTAAGTTCGTTGCCTTAAGTAGATTTAAACTAGGATTTTTAGATGTATTTGGTAAATTCAGAAGACCAAGAGCTAAGGGTTTTTGAGGGTTTTTTATTGCACTTCACATCAGTGCTTCTTCAACATTGATAAGCAGATTCAGGAAAACTCAGTCCCATGTCAAAATGTTTTGGGGATATATGGATAGCAAGAAGCAAACATCCTTGTAATTATATACTGCTTAATTATGATAAAAGGAGCTGGACTCAATATCACAAAAGAATTTGAGTATTTCCATACTGAGTTTTGCAGGGTCTAGACATTCAGCTTTGGGAAGAGAAGTTGCAAATCTAAGGTAGATGCCCGAGTATGGTGTACATTTACAGGATTGAATCTAGTGCTACAGTAATTAGTTTGTTGAGTAAGGAAGCCCCTAATTTAAGAGAAAATGTGAAGGAAAGGAATATATCTGAAATTCATCTTCTCATCAGGTAACCCTGAGATAAGCATATGTGTGAAATGTATGTTCACCATCTTAAAAAAATCACTCCTAGAATGAGGTGCTTAAATTTGTGCTTTTGGGTACTGATGCTGGTTCCACTAGCATGTAGCTAACTTCTGGTTAAAGCACTTGCCTAAGCTGTGGAAGATCTAGATTCTAGGTCACCTTCGTCAGCTGCATTCAAGCATATTTTGCTTATGTCTGTGAAATGTCCTATCCACCAGGATAAGTTAAATATAAACTAAATGGGAATGGGGTTGCTATATTCCTTTCCTTTGAACTTGAGACATTGCACATAGGAATGCAAGATAGATAGTCTGAGAGAACTGGTGCCATACCTTGGAAACCTGATGATATATTGACTTCACTGTTTATTAGACGTGCCTGAATCTCTTGAAGAATTTAAGTGCAAGGATGCTTTGAATTTCAAGTGGCTCAGGAATTGTCAAACTGAGCAGTTTAGCCAACAGGGAGTTATCTGGTTTTATGCACACTAAAGAAACTTACGTGCCTAAAGAAGATTTGTGGCAAAAATACAGGTTTGTGAGTACAGGGAGTCACCAAAGTGTCCAGGGGTTTTGGGCAAAGTCAACCTAGTACTGAAATGAAACTTCAAAACCTGGACCTTAATGCATAAATGTTATAAAAAATTAAGAGGGTTTTTGTTTGAACGTCTGTACTATTGTGACATTGCGCGTGCATTCAAGATCTGGTGCATGGGGAAATTGTTTACTTTTAGCTGGAGAAAATGCACGAAAACCATGCACAATTTGAAGAAGAATTCAGCCGACGGAATCTGGAAACTGCCCAAGTGGTTAGTCAGCACCAGGAGCTAATGGAGTGCCTCAGTGAGGAAAGTGAGGCCAAGAATCAGCTGGCACTAGAGCTTCATAAAGCAGAAGGTAAGAAAATGAAACCAATATGAAGAGATTTCAGTGTCATTTATTCTTAGCTCATTCCTCCAAATATCCGTGATACGCTTTTTGTGTATTTTGTTGTTGATTCTCTCCCTAATCATCTGCTTTCCATTCCTCTTCTCATTCATACTCCGTTAGACTTATTTGGTCTTTTCAGAATCCTATTTCCTTCCTTTCTGCGAGTCATTCCTGGATTTCTTGGGTTCTGAATCTAATGCTTGATCTTATGTTCTGGAGATTCTGTTTCTTTGAACCTCAGTGCCCAGCAGAGGATGTGTCAGGCTGTCCTATGTTGTGAGGTGATCCCAGGCCATCAAGGCATCCCCATGTACATTCTACATGTTTGGAGACATTTTGTGATGTGGCAGCCTCATAAAATCTGTTAGAATATATCAACTGATACACACTATTTCTTAAGATACTTCAAAAAGCCTAGCTACGGTGCAAATTTAAGTCATCTTGTACTTCTTCCTTTCTATGTCACTTTCTGTTGTTTGCAAAAAATTGTTTACTCCTGTTTTCAAGCTGCTTTTTTCCAATAGATGAGTTTATCTATTTCTTTATTTGCATTCTGACTTGGGATTTTAGGCATTATTGAAGGCTATGTTGCAGAAAAAGCTGCTTTGGAAGAGGCCTTGAATCTGAAAGAGGAATCTGAACGATGCCTTGTTGTGGAGCTGGAGAATATGCGTGAACGCTTCCAGGAGCTAACCCAAGAGCAAGCAATTCTTGGTGAGGAGTTGGTATGACACTATTAGTGGAAAACAAGATCGTCTGTAGCTAGGGCACACTGCAATGTGTTTCTATAATGTATCAGTCTTTGATGACCTGGTGAGCCACTCAGTCTGGTACAGAGGTTAGCAGGGTCTTCCTGTAAATGCAGAAAATAAACCAAAGGAGCTGGTTCTTTGCTTATAAGATGATAATACTGTTAGTGAAAAGTACTGCAGTAGTCTTATTCTTAGTTAGAAAGGGAAAGTGTCTGAGAAATAAGAAGCATGTATTAACTACAGGTACTAGTATACTAATACAGTTGCGACAGATAATTAGCACCCAGTTAATAACTGAAATGCTTGTTATTTGACCCGGCAGTCCAAGAGAAAAGTTGGATCTTCAAGGCTTTTGACTGATTCCAGGACTAAGGAGATAGCTTAACAATCATAGAAGAAATGAAATAACTCCTGTAAGATTATTTAAATTGTGAAAGAATAGTCGTGATAATATGTACTTAGTTTCATAGATAAGCTTTTCCCCTGCTCCCCAGCCTTGTCCTGTCAAAGCACACACATATGATCAGTAAGGGTGACTGTGGAAAGATTTTAATTATCAAGCTCAAAGTCTGTTTAGGTTTTTAAAGGAGAGTACATGGGTTGAAAAAGCTGAATGACGTAGTGTTGTTGGAGAGGATAAGGTAAGTATCTTAAACTTTTATATAAAGGGTGCCTCAGTGCAAGCCAAAGACAGCCACTGAAATATCAAATCAAACTCCATAAGTAGGTGCAAATAAGCAGTCTACATAACTCCTTCCCTGACTCCGTCACTCCTTCAGCCCCACAGGGCACGTGATATGATGTAAGCTAACTACTGGGAGCTTCTGTAGGGAATTGGATAAGGATAGTCCTCCAGCTCTGGAGCCCCAACATAAGAAGGACATGGACCTGTTGGAGCGAGTCCAGAGGACAGCCACAAAGATGATCAGAGGGCTGGAGCACCTCTCCTATGAAGACAGGCTGAGAGAGCTGGGGTTGTTCAGCCTGGAAAAGAGAAGGCTCCAGGGAGACCTTATTGTGGCCTTCCAGCATCTGAAAGGGGCATACAAGAATGCTACAGAGGGACTTTTTACAAGGGCATGTAGCGATAGGATGAGGGGTAATGGCTTCAAACTGAAAGAGGGTAGATTTAGAATAGATATTAGGAAGAAATTTTTCACTATGAGGGTGGTGAGGCACTGGAACAGGTTGCCCAGGGAAGTTGTGGAGGCCCCATCCCTGGAAGTGTTCAAGGCCAAGGTTGGATGAGGCTTTGAGCAGCCTGGTCTAGTGGGAGGTGTCCCTGCCCATGGCAAGGGCGTTGGAACTACATGATCTTTAAGGTCCCTTCCAACCTAAACCATTCTATGATTCTATGATAAAGGGGAACTCTTCAGCATACTGAATAGCATCTAATAACACTCAATGGGTAGAAGTCGGGGCTGTGATAATTCACACTGCAAATGAAGGAGCACACATTTTAACAGTGACAGCAGTGATTTAATAAAGACCTTGAAGAATCTCAGTGTAATACACTGGCTTACAGGTAAGATATTTTTTTGATTCACAGAAGAAAATTCAGAGATGTTATGTGACTGGCACAATGTAGGAACTCAAGACTAGGTTATGCTGGTTCTTAATGATGAATCTGTGAATCATTTAAATAGCATTATATATTTTTGACTTCTTGAATTTGAAGCCTTAATTTTGTTCCATTACTTCTATAAGTGAATTTCTCTGTATCATCTTCCAGGAGAAATTTTATTATTTGTGATCACTGCCTTTCCATTTCTGCTAATGCCAACATTACGCTACCCTCAGCTATGTCACCAGTGCCACCTTCAGCTATGTTGCATAGATCTTTACTGCCTGAGCAGACTGCATAACAGGTAGTTGTACATGGTGCCTGCTTAGGTCAGAAATAAAGACAACAAGAAACAGTTTTCTAATGTATTTCTCCATTGTCCATAGTAGAGAAATGTAAAGACTCTAGGTTTCAGAGTATGGATCCAAATTCTATAGGAGGGGTGTGTTTGACTGGACACAGTCTGTATGTTGCAATTATATGTCCACGTCTCAGGAGCCTCTGTTATAGGTAGACTCCTGCCTGGCTTTCAGACCTACTGTGTCATTCCTCTGCAACTCTTGTCTGCTTCTCACCTCTCCCGCACCTCATCTTTTCTTCTCTTCATCTTGCTGCTCTTCACCTTTCATCTGACTCTTGATTCCACCATTGTCCTGCTCTTGTGGGCTGCCATCCTTCTGCGTTCTTCCTTTTGGCTCTGCACGCAACCTTTCAAATACAGTGCAATCAAAATACTTGTGTTGTACATAGAATCATAGAATGGTTTGGGTTGGAAGGACCCTTTAAAGGTCATCTAGTCTAACGCTCCTGCAATGGGGTCCCTCTTTCAGGAACATCTTCAACTAGAATAGAATAGAACATTTTTAGTTGGAAGGGACCTACAACGATCATCTAGTCCAACTGCCTGACCTCTTCAGGGCTAACCAAAAGTAAAAGTACGTTATTAAGGGCGTTGTCCAAATGCCTTTTAAACACTGACAGTCTTGGGGCATCGACCACCTCTTTAGGAAGCCTGTTCTAGTGTTTGACCACCGTCTCAGTAAAGAAATGCTTCCTGATGTCCAGTCTGTACCTCCCCTGGCGCAGCTTTGAACCATTCCCATGTGTCCTGTCACTAGATCCCAGGGAGAAGAGCTCAGCACCTGCCTCTCCACTTCCACTGTTCAGGAAGCTGTAGAAAGCAATGAGGTCACCCCTTAGCCTCCCTTTCTCCAAACTAGACAAACCTAAAGTCCTTAGCTGCTCCTTATAGGACTTTCCTTCCAGCCCTTTTACCAGCGACTAGAACAGGTTGCTCAAAGCACCGTCTAACCTGATGTTGAATGTTTCCAGGGATGAGGCACCAACAGCCTCTCTGGGCAACCTGTTCCAGTGTTTCACCACCCTCATCGTAACAGGAGAAAAAAAAAAGTCTTCCTTGTATCTAGTCTGAGTCTACACTCTTCTAGTTTAAAACTGTTACCCCCTGTCCTATTCCTACAAACCCTATTAAAAAGTATAGTACCTATGTTAGTGTTAATCATTGCGTCCATCTCTGACCTCTCACATGACATCGTAATGATATCTTCCTATTTCCTTAAGAGAAAATTGAATAGTGGTCTCACACAAATTGTCCTGGCTTACAGAGTCTACACTCATTTGCCCCAGTAGGCAGAGGAAGAGGTGGGGGCAGACCGGTCTTCCTCAGGGAAGAGACAGCAGAACATAAACAGGTTCAGGGGCTGTAACTGAAACTAAATGCATGTTGTGCTTGATTTACAACAGTGATTATGGCCTCAAATAGTATGTCCCACAGGAAACACAAAATAATTCCATCATATTGTTGAATGTTGTACGTCTGTGTGTCATGGAAATGTATGACATTGCAGAGTCTGTAAGTCTGTGCCAGTGAGTCCTGCTGGACTGGATCCTGCTTTGAATCCCCTGGCAGGAACTAAAAGGGAGGTTTGAGGCAATAATTATTCCATCTCTGCCTGGGGAAAATTGTGAAAAGAGAATATTGATTGTCTTAGAAAATGCGTAAGTGACTAACCAAGAATGTTGCAATGAACTTGCATGGTTAAAATTTAAAACCATTTCTGTAGTAGTCCAGTTACAGATGTGGATCAATGTATATCATCAGGAGCTTTGTGTCTTAATAAAGATGAAGTGCATCTTTGCTTAATAAAATGTAGGCACTACCTGTACTACATATGAATCTTTAGTGATTTAGAAGATGGAATGGATCACAATGTCCTATTCTTGTCTTGTACATGTCTGTGTGTTTCGATTTCTAGGAACACCTATTGCTAATGTAGCACAAAAAGAAGGTTCAGGTTTGTAATGATGAGTGTGGTTTTTTTCTGGTTTGTGTTGCTGTAACACTGAGTGAATGAATTGATAGTTTTGATTTTATTTTAACAAAGAGGAATAGTACTTTGTTAATAGGCCCAAGAAATTACTGGAACTATGAATATCTTGACAAAAAAAAGTTACTACTTTTGTGATGCATTATAAAACAACTAAAACTAAGAATATTCAATTCACTGATCAATATTTAAAGGAAAAAAATGTTTTGCTGCTATTAAGCTTAAAGTGCTTTGTGCCATTATCTTTGTGTTTGCCAGCTTCATTTTTCTTTTGAGGGGATGGAGTGAGTTGTATGCTTGCTATGAGCTTCTAGTGATACACAATGGGCTGTTAAAATGATTAAATTAATTTAAGGGGAGGGGAATATTTGAGTTGATGTACACTGGAGAGCTAAAAAAAATACAGCAAGAACGGAAGGAAGTCTAAGGGAGACTAGAGAAATGTAGTTGAATAGATAGGTAGATAAGAAGAAAGAAGAGGAGGGCAGAATAGTTAAGAAGGCTAGTTATGGGAGGAAAGATGAAACTGAAAACAAGCAAGAAGGATCCGTAGAGTTTTACACTGACTTTGGAAGTATAATGCTGAAGTAAAATTTATAAGTGCCAAATTGAGAGGCATGTTCCCCCTCCCCCCCAAACTAAAGTGTGCATGCTTAACTCCTGAGGAGCAAACATCTAGATCTGATAAATTCATAGCTGCCATGATTAGGTTTTGTGGTCTACTCAAAATACAATTTTCTTATCATGTTTTTAGATTAATTTTATTTACACACACATATATATTTGTAGATGTGTTCTCTTGCATATTCACTGTCTCTTTTTTCTAGACTTTCTCTTTTCCCACAAAGTACGTGAGCTTGGTAAACCAAGGTGAATAAAAAAAGAATTATCTAGGTAAATTCCAGTTACAGTTAAAAAGCTGCAATGGGCTGTCTTGCCCATTACGCTATCTTTATTTATTCTGTCCATTCCTCAAACACTGTTTTTATTTAACATATTTTTGGTAACTACCTTAGTGTACAGAAATTTGCTACTGCCCACTCAATGAGAGGGAACGTCTAACCTAGCTGGTTAAAGTGTGTTTGAGGATTAACATTCTCCCAGTAGCTGCAATCCAGCTCTTGCCAGCAGCTCATTAGAACTTGAAAAGTTGCATTTGCTACAAGTGCTGAGCCATCAAATTCATCCCCTTTCCCCAAACCCAGCCATCTGTAGTACTCTTCGTCTGGTTTGGAATTGTTTGTAGCATGTGGAGAATATGATAAATAAAAATAATATTGTTTGGAGTTGATTGACATGGCTTATTCCTCGCAAAGCTGATGCTTCCTCCCTTTTTCGATGTGGAGTACTAATGTGAGTGGAATGGCCTCGCTAATAAAATGCACTTAGGATGGAGCTTGGCACCTGCTAATGATGATCTTGGGAGCAGGGAGGCGTGTGCCAGGGCATTACCAATGTGAAATTGCATGATTTGAATTAGCTTTAATAAAATAAAAGTTTATTTAGTTTAGTTTCATATTGCTTGAAATTATATTTATACACTTGGGGAACATGTGCTTAAAAAAAGAAAAAAAATTATTCAAACAAATTATGCATACTGGGATTGCCAAAATTTGATACTTGCTTTCTATGAAACATTTTCAATTCCACATAAAATCTGTTAGCCTAATTACTTTTTTCCATTAACTTGCATTTCTGTTTGAGGAGGTGACAGTGACTATTTGTTTCAGTTCTATCTAGTGAGTATTTTGTTCCTCAGAAAGCAATAGTGTTCGTTTTGAAGAAGCCCTCAACTCATTAATGACCATGTTTCTTAGGCTGTAAAAGGAAAAATTCCTGTGATTGTTTTCACAAAAGCATCAGTTCTTTTCTCAGGGGGTCGGTCTACATATGTGCCCTTCCACAGGAGAATGCTATTTTATTTCCATGTCTTGCCTGGCAAAACACAGCACTTGATAAAAGATATTGTCTGTTGTGCAGCTATGGCTGGGATTTGGTCACCTAATGGATTCCAGACTGTTAGCGGCTTTTTTCTGGACTGTGTGTTTCAGCCTTAGATGACTTGCTGTTTCCATCTCATGACAGCAGGAGGCTATTACAACTCCAAGTGGTCTGTGAGAGAAATTGCTTTGGGGGAGCACGCATTCTGCCAGAGCCTAAGTTATATCCACAACTTGATGAACGTTTGATTAGGAAACTTGAAGCTCAGTTCATGTGATTATTTAGCACTGTGCTAGAAAAAGTAGGGAGCGTGGCACAGCAATTGCACAGTTGTTATTATTATGTAGGCATCTGAGATACCACTCGGTAATTGTGAGTTTGCAAAAATAGTGCGTGGAGTGAAATATAGTTGGAATGTAGTCGTGGATTATCACTTAAAGTAGTTACCAGGACTAGAGCTTTTTGATACGTAGTCTGTGTGTATATCTCCAGCAGTTCCTCAAAGTCCTTTATTAATCCTGTGATTTGTATTTATCAGCCAATAGCAAACGTAAAATTGCAGGAGAAGCCTGGTGCCAGTGTACTCGTGTGTAAGGGAGGGCAGGGCTGGGCTTGTAACACATTGTCTAGAGTGACTACAAAACAAACTTTTTTTTTCGTTCAGCTGGTGTATGTTACGCTCTCACATAGACAATGTACGTGTATGCTACGCATCTCAAAGAATTCAAGTGACTCATAAGCAATTTTGTGTCCTTTTCTGTTGGTTTCAAAAGCTACCATGGGTAGAGTCAATCTGACAAATGGTTAAAGAATCTGGTGCAGTTCCATATCTGCTAAGTCTTCTTTTGCTCAATTAACCTCTTAGTTTTATCTTGCATATTTTAATATTGTATTAATGCAGAGAAAGTACAGTTGCTACAGTAAGAGACCACGGTGACTAAATCATGGAATCACAGAGTTGCTGTGGACCTCAAGAGCTCATTTAGTGTGTATTTTTATCCCAAAACAGAATCTACTTTACTTGTTTCTCTTTGTCCAGCCTCTAATTTCCAGAGACAGAGACTTCACAGTCCCTGCACACACTCTGTTTCATTATCCTTACTGCGATGACATTTTCCCCAATGTTTAACGTAAATGCTATTGCATCATTCTAAGCTTGTGACACTAATCCTCTTAAGCATGAACATAGAAATGTTCATGTTTCTTGGCTTATTTTAAAGTGTCTAGAAATTTAATTAAATACCTGTGGATAGTGAAGCACTAGAAAAGAGGAGGCTGTGGTATCACTTTTGTTTTCAAAAGTTTGTAACATCAGCTTAAAATGATTAGGTCAGAAATCATGTGGATTGAGTTGATCGTGCTTGGAAAAGGGCATTGTCCCATTCTGGGAACTGGGCTGGATGAACAGTTGGTTAAGGTCCTTGTTGGAATCATAGACTTACCTTTTTCTCTATGAAAACATTTAAGCTGAATAATGGAACATTGGAAAAGTAAAATAATGAGCTTTTGCAGGACCTTGCTTTAAACACTAAATAGCCAGACTTTATTTTCATGTTCAGGTTACTTAGCTATGTTCACAATAAAATAGTTTTGTTCCAAATGCATTCACAGTAGAGTCTAAGTTTGGATCTCCTAAACAGCGTGTTCAGTGCATCCAACTGATTGAAAATGCCCTTTGTAGGTATAAATTAGCTCTAGATAACTTAAATAATCTTGAGCTATGTACATTTTCATATTGGTGGTATCCCTTTTGCAGTCTGTATAGGGCAAATATGTGCCATCTTTTTCCCAGGTGTTTCTTCACTTTGTAGCCTCACACCTGGACTCATTTTCTGTAAGCATGATTTTTCTCTGGGTTTTAATCCCCTCTCAGGTTCAGAGGAAAAGATTAACTTTGCTTTCTCATAGCACCTTGCTTCAGGGCAGGGCTGGGCACTGGTGGTGACTGAAAAGAATGATTGTGTGCTGTCTCAATAGTGTAGATCTCAGCAGCGGTATCCAGCATGGCAGGAGGCAGAGGACAAACGGAGAGTGGATGTTGGATGTCTAAGGAGGATCTCAGCATGACAGTTTGGAGGAACTGAGAATTCTGTATTGAATGGTTCGATTGGGAAGAGATTTGAAGTAGGATGGGAAGTTGGGATGGAAGGGGTGGCAAGGATTTAGGATAGAACAGTGAAGGATGGGGCAGCTGGAAGGATGGGTATGAGAGACTAGGTGGCTGACAGTGGGGTGTGGGGCTTAAACTTAAGGATGAAGTATGTCTGGAATGGAGTGACTTTAGAGGACTGAGGATCTGTTGGGGTTTGGAAAGAGCCTCTGGAGCAGGAAGAGCATGGAACCAGGGTTGAGAGGGCAAGGACCTAGGGAGGGAATCTGAAGGACTCCTGGTCAGGTGAGATGGCGCTTTCTGGAACTGTGAGGTCTCCAGGGCTGAAGGTGAAAGCTTTCTATGTGCCCAGAATATCTCCAACCAGGATTCACTTTGGGATTGAGAATACATGCCCAGGTCCTCCATTACTACATTGTACAGTAGCCTTATCAGAGATGGCTTTCAGAGACACAATGGGCAGTCAAGTATCAGACTTCCTTTTGTCTGTCTTACAGACCATCTCAGGAGATTTTTTCTTTGATTTTGATGCTGTTCAAAGTATCTGAATCTAATCTCATCTTAAATTCAGTTTCATTTTTGTACCCTTTACTGACAACTTTGTTGTTATTTTTGTGTTCTTATTCAGGTCTACTCAAGGAAGTAGAGTTTTTAACAAAGGAGAAATTAGAGCTTCAATGTCAGGCAGAAAAGGACCATTCCAACTTATGCTCTCAAATGAAAGTTTTGGAGGTGGAACTGGAAGAACAGCTGCATAGTAATCAAGACCTAGCTACACAGTTATTGGAGGTTGCTGAATTAAAACAGCAAGTTCAAGTTCTTGAAAAACAGCTTAAAATCCAGCGGCAATTCATGGATGTAAGCAAGCTTGGTACCACACTTCCATGGTTTTAGAGGTGATAAATACTCCTCCTAGTTTGTGACTGAGACTTGGAAGATGGTTCCTAAGATGGGATATTTTCTGTTTTGTTTGAAATTAAGACCTTGGTATTGTAAAAGAAGAAAAAGGTAGTTTTTTAATTCCCTTTCTATAGTATTACAGGATAATTTTTTCCTTTTTATTACTTGCTAATTGTAGTTTGTATGTACATTGGAGTCAGAAAGATGGGGTTTTATTTTACCTGTAATTTTAGCTATCCTTTCAGGACTACTGAAAAGTGTTAATTATTTTTAAGCGAGCATAGTTTCTTCACCACAAAAACAAACCCCAGTTTTTTCTTGTACTCAATGTTTTAATGATATGCAAAGTTTCTTAAAAAAGATTTTCATTATCTCTGTCTGGGTTCACAGGAACAAGCTATAGAACGGGAACACGAACGTGATGATTTTCAGCAGGAAATTCAGAAACTGGAAGAACAGTTAAAACTTTCAGCAAAATTGCAGACTTCAGGAGAGCCCAGAGAGTATAGGGTAAGTAAAATCACACTTAATGGCCAAAGGAGTTTGGTTACTACAATTAAATACCAAAAACCTGTATTGTCTTTGGGGACTGGCTCTTGAGAGACTTTTTTTTTTTTTTTTTTTTATTCCTTGGTTGTCACCCAGAGAGCAGATTTTCCCCTAGCTGACTGGTCTACATTTAGGCAGTGATAGTGTACTTATTTCTTCTGGAGATGGAAAGAAATGTTGTATACGCATTACAATAAATTTTCACATCCTATGAGTCTGGTTTAAATTAACTGAGGGGGACAACAATACAGACACTCTACAGAGCGCACCTGAGGGATGACTTCTGAGTTCTAAATGCAATTAATTTTTCCAGCTCTAGCAGTTGAAATAAAAGATGTTCTTTGTGTGCATGCTTTGTCCTATTTAAGTTTATAAATCAGTCCTTTTTTTTCATATGTTCCTTTGTTTGATGCTTGGTTTTGAAGATTAACTCTTGCTTTTTTGTTTTTGTTTTTCTTCACATAAATGAACATTATACAGAACTATGAACTGATTCTACAGGTATGGAAAACAACATGAACATCTCTTTAACTTTTCTTTCATTTTCCTTTTAATCCCTTTTATTAATTAGATCTGCTTTGGCTTCCTTTTCCTGTTCTTGATATGTCAAGGCTGCTTTAACTTGACTTGGAGATAAGTATACATGTTTTAGGGAGATGGAATTTTTGCAGGGAGTGAGGAACCGCTTTCAATTTTATTTCCCGTACACAAGTGCTTCATTTTTATGCTTATTGCTCAGATGTATTACAGACAGTTACTATGAAAGAGCTTTTTGGCATGACAGGAGAAGTTAAGGTTTGGAGTATGAAACAAAGATAATGGAATTACGATGACACACTGTGCCTTAGCCTTCAGCTTTTGTTTGTGGCCCTGCTCTTAACAAAACTTCAATGTGTGTACTGCTTAATTTCATTTCCATCAATTCACTTTTGTACAGCTTATGAAATTGTGTACCACGGTGTTAGAGAAGCAAATCTTGTAGGAACAACTGGATCTTTCATAGAGTGAATTTTCCATGCTGGAGGGCACCTGATTGTTACTTGCTTTCTGTAACCTCTGATAGGACTTCATTAGGCTTCTTAAGAAGTAGAGTGATTACATATCATTCTGTATCAGTCTTGGCTTCTCATTTGCATAAATGCCATTATCTGCCATTAAGATTTTCTGAGTTCATCACAAATGTAGCCTATGTGTTATTTACACTGTGGCAAAGATCAGAAAAAGAATTGCAAAGATTTTTGTTTTGACGGCCACATGACTTGTTGAAGATCTGTTTGTACCCAGAAGGTATACCTCTGTGGCAGTCTTGGGCATACAGAATCATAAAGGATATATGTCAGATTATTCAAATTATGTCAAACTGTTAAGACCACAGCTTGCTTTCTATCCAAGATGTTAGGTGGATGACAGTTACTAGTGTGCATGTGGCTTAGTAAAAAGAAATATCTGAAAAAATTGAGACTACCTGCTGTAACTTTGCAACCTCTCTCAGAAAGGATTAAAACTTAATTGGAGAAAGGTACACAAGGAAGGTGACATTTGTGGGTAGGGTGAGGTATGCACGCAATCTGTTCCAAAATAAAATGTCAGGATTTAGGCAGTTCTTGTACAGATGTTTAATGCAGCTGTAATGTCAGTAATTGCTTAACTCCAAAAGAAACCAGTTCAAGTGAAGTTCTAATTTCTGCATATAGGAGTTATAACAAGTTCATAGTTGTTCTCGCTGCTGTTCTATAAGCTCAAGTTATATGTGAGTGGGATTATTTTGTGAAAATAGTGCTGACTGGTACTGGGAGCTACCATCTGAGAGTATGCCATGAGGGTGAAGGTTGTGAAAGTGTTTTCTTAGCTACAGAATTGCAGTACTGCTTTCTAGCAACACTGTGTTACAGAACACTTTAAATTAACTCTATAGTTCTGTATTTTGCAAGAGGGTGTTTTTCTGCTTTAGTAATATCTGTACAATACTTTGAAGATGTAAAGTTCTGTATTAATACAAAGGATTTTTATTTTATAATATTGAAGTGGAATTTGCATAAATTCAGACATTTATTGATGAACAAAGCATTTATTTTGTAAAACCTCATATTCCTTGCTCATTGGTATTGACCAAATTATTTATCCTTTAGAAGGTTTCCCATTGCTTTCCTGTCTGAGCTTACTTTATATGTGCTCTAATGACTTTATCACTTCTGATGTCTGTCACACTTGGTTCTCTCCTGTCTCTGTTACCCACCAAGCCTCCTAGCCTTGCCTTCACTTTAATTACTGGGATGAGTGAGTGACAGTTTTCCTGCAGCTCTGTGCACAATTGGATCTCAGTGAGCTCAAATGCAAAATTGTTATTCTCTTCATATTTAAGTGATTTTTTGAAAAAGAGTACCTGTTCTTTGTTGATTACTGTGAATCTCTCTGTTTTGCAGGCATTGAGTATGTTACGTTGCATATTTATCTTTCAGTTCTTGGTATCTCCCTTTAAACTGAAATTCCTTGAAGTAATGGAAGAGGGTTCTGAGGTTACATAAATACATCTAATGCTATTAGTAATAATTCATGTAATCTTGGGTTGTTTTAATCGTAAGCAACAAACAAAAAAAAACCACCAAAAAAATCCACACATGCCACAAGGCCCCTTTTGATGACCACTGGGCCTTGAGAGTGTGCCTTCATCAAGCACTTCACTAGAATGCTGCAAGTATTAAGAGAGAGTAATCAAATGTGTAATTAAGAGCTGCTGCATTTGGAAAAAAAGATTTCAGAAAGTTACTTTTTCATCCTTTCTGTGCACATCTGGTTGTATTTTCATCTGGGATTTTAGCATAGTTTAGTCAACAGTAAAACTCCACCTGCTTTACCATGAAATTACTCTTACTTCCAATTGGAAGTTTGTTATATTCCCTGAATATCTGTATAATGCGATTTCTGTACAGGTAGAATCTTTGCAAGCAGAAATAAAAGGGAAGATGGATGATTACAATAAGCTGTTATTAGAAAAGGAGCAAAAACACGAAGAAATTGCAACTCGTGATAAAGAGATAGAAAAGCTGGTGGCACAGATACGAGAACTGGAGCGCAGTGTCACTGAAGGCTCAAAGACTGTACGCTACTTGGAACAACAACTGCAGAAAATGAAGAAAGTGGAAACCGAATTAAAACAAGTAATTTTTAAATATTTATTTAAATGGGAGTGGCATTATGCACACAGTGTCTTCATGAGGGATATCAATGACTGTGTTACAGTGTTGTTTGAAACTATCCCTGGCACTTAGTGCTGACTTAAACTGTTGTATTAATGACAGGTATCACAGCCACAGTTTTAAACAAACTCTGGTTTTACGAACTATAAGCCTACTTACTATAGAGACTGCTTTTTGACAGTTGTCATGTTTGCATGGATCGGAGCTGCTCTTTTGCTTCTCTGCAACTTCCTGAGAAGATAGTGTTACTGATTATTGAAAATGGGGCTTATTTAGGGAGTCTGCTATCCTGTGGATTTTGGTATCGGTGAAAGAAGATACCATGTTAGACTTTGTCTGCATAGGCATCCAGAAGAAGGTTTTACAGTGAAGGTGCATTACATAAAGCTCTGATTTTTGCCTGGGTTGCCACTTTTTTTTGCTGGCTCCCTATAGCAACCTCAGAACACAGCAAATGGAGAATACTAGGAGAAACTTAACTCTTGTGTGCAGAGTGGTGCTGACACCATAAGCTACAGCACACTTGCAGCTCCATGTCCAGTAAATGCAGGAACATCTGAGTTAAGGCAGCCCAGTTCTGCAGGAATCTGGTTTTGCACATTGTTACTTTCATCAGTGATGAAGATGAGCTTTAAAATGGTGCAGGTAATGTCTTATTTTCAAGTTGATATAAAACAAAAAAAGGCTCTGTTGTTGCTTGGGTTTTGTTGTTATGTGTGTCCTTCCATGCACAGAAGCAGGACACCCAAGGGGCTGCTCAATATCGTAGGTTTCTTGTGATGGCAAGAAGAGTTTTCATTTTTCCTTTCAGGACAAACAAAAATATTTCTGTGATAGGTGCTTTCCTACCCAAAAAAGTGGAGGTGATGCTTTCATAACCATTACATCTGTTTTTATCCTGCCAGTGATATTAGGTGTGAATGACTGAGCTTCATACCCTAACTGGCTGTGTCCCCTATAATTTCCTTTTCTCTTGTGTGCTCTGTGTGCCTGGACTTCCCCAGAGCTGGCCAGGAAGCCAGCAGGGACTGGCTGGGGGGCTAGTGTGTGGAAATCAGATGGCCTATTTAGTATGGATGTGAACTGTTTTACATACCTGTTCTTGGGCATGCTGTTTTGATACCGCAATACAGAATTAACTTTGTAATTTATTTTTCATTTTTCAATTGATGCTTCTTTCATTTTAAGAACAGAACTCTTGGCCTTAGTTGTCTTTGATTAGAGAAAAGATGGTCAAATTTTACATAATCTTTTGGCAAAACATATGAGTCTAAAATAACACTTCTGTTAGAGGTATGTGTATTGAGCTATGGGGACAGTAAGTGTTGAATAGCAAAGGCACTTACTGCCTTAGGTTTCTTGTCCAGCTTTCCTTTATCGTATTAAGTACAGATATGTATTCCTGCTGTTTGGACGACTTCCCAAGTGAAGCTTTCCTCCTTGGACTGATCCAGCTCCTGAGAAGGACTATGAGAGAAACAGGACCAAAGGAGAAGTTTCTAAAATAAATAAGTAAAACTATGGTAAACTTGACAGATGACAGATCTGACAGCAACTTAGTCCTGGTGCTTCACATTCTGACTGAACATGATGTATTTGTAGTAGGTTTTTGATCTACCCAAAACTCTCCATCTCTTAATTTAAATCAAGTCTCCACCTCTTCAATTTAGCTTGGCAAATATATGGTATCATAATAAATTTATTCTTGGCTACAAGAACAAGATGTTTAGATTATTAAACATATAAAACACTGTATAATTGAAGTATAATATAACACTGAATGCTAAATTTTCAGAAGTTGATAAAATTGTGGTAGAAAAAATAAAGGGGTAAAAACTTAAATGAGCTTAAAAACATTCAGTTGTTTTGCATTCCTATTTCTTTATAGGCCATGGGGTTTATGTACTTCTTGTACTGGGGTTCGTCCGGGATGATGATGAAGTATTTTGGCAGGATTGTTTGGGTTAGATAGGTATGTATATTGACAACAATTAATTCTAACATATAAAAAAATATTTTGCAGGATAAAGAGGCATTGCAACAGCAACAGTACAATAACCTCATTCAGATCTCTGCTCTACAGTCTAAATTGGATGAAACGAGGCACAGAGTACCAGCAGACAGCAGATGTGCCCCAGTACTGAAGGAACAGTTACAGGCAGAGCAGGAAGCACTTCGGACAAAAGAGAGAGAGGTAAGAGTTTTGGTAGGGTCCTGTGAACTTTTGAGTCAGTCACATAATTGCAGAAACATTTTGTGCAAACTTATAGCTGGGAATTTAAGCCATTCAAAAATCCAGTGACTAAGGTTGTAGTAAGTGTGTCTTCGTATTCAGTACTGCCTATGTGTTGGTGTTAACTAACCTTCCTTTTTCTTGCTTTTCTGTTTTGTCATCCCCCTGTCCATCTTCCCTCCCACTGGAAACTGTCTTGTGATGATTCACATCAACTTTGAGACTGATTGATCAATATCTGTTGTAAACTGATTTTCCTTTCCCTCCAAAGTTGAAGTGAAGCGGAAGGCAGTTATTTTTAAAGTTTTTTGCTTGACTTTGAGAGTGAGTAATAATTCCTTTAAGAACAGAAGGGACAATTACCCATATGGTGTCATCTGACCTTCTCTGTTTTGTAAGCTAGAGGATGTTAGCGATAAGTACTTGTGCCAAGCTAAGCTGAAAAGCAGTGTCACATGATTTAGAACTTTTATTTGCTTTACACGCACAGATACATGCATACACACACCCCTGCTGTATGTTTATGTAATGTTACCTAATTATTACAGTATCTGTATATATCTGTAACATACAGTCCAGTTTAGGATGTGCAAAGAAGACAAATACGGGTGATACTCCAGTTAATTGTATACTATTATTTCAAGAGCAGTAAGATAATAAAAACTAATTTCTTACACATGGAAGTTACAAGTCTCTTAGGAATTCTGACTTCAGGAGCCACTAAGCCTTTCTCATTCTCAAAGCTCCTATACCTCGCTACCCATTAAGGCAAGAGGTGATAAAACCTGTGGGTGGCAAGATCACAGTATTTCCTATTTGGAAGCTCTTTACTCTCAAGCTTTCAAACAGCTACAAACAGAGAAATGTGTAGTTATTGACTCTTTTACTGGTTGAAGGAGTCAAAGCTCAGAACTTTTTTGATAGCTGTGTTACTGGGATTAGCACTGCAGTGTTATTTCTGTCTTCTAGGAGGAGGAGAATGGTGATTGTGTTAACTGCTTGTGATTACATTAGACATCAACTGCTAACATATCTCCTTTTGTTATGTCAAATTACATCGTGGTCAAGCCTTGATTGTTCAGAACAGAGTTTAACATATCTTTTATGAGCAATTAGATCTTTTTAAAAGAAACCAAACAATGACCTTTGCAGTACTTTGAAGGTTTCAAAGCTGAGGAGCTGGAACGCTAGCTGCTTACTCTCTTTTTATGTCTCAAGTATTTTGTCAATGCAAATTGATTAGAGAGAATTTAAATCATTGAATTTGCTGAAGTTACTTGCTCTCAGTAAATAAGGCGATGAGTGAAGTTTTATCTTTCCTGCTTAAATAAGAGGACTTAATTGAAACAACTATGAATTTTCTTCTTTTTTAGATTGTAAGCTTGTTAGACCAACTAGAACAATATAAAGACAATTTGATCAGTAAAAACGAGGAGATATTGCAGTTGAACTTGCAGTTAGAGATGCAAAAAAACCTTAGCACTTCCAGCATCAGCCAGCTTCAGTTAGAGAATGCGCACTTGAAGGTAGGTTTCCTTAGCTTTAGTGTGCACGAGCTAAAACTTCAGAGACCTCCTTTCTTGAGTTTTGTGGTCTTCATCTGCTGATGTTATAAACAGATACTTCGTTTTGTTTCTCTTGTCAAGGGACTATGGCATTACTGTTACAAGGTGAATGCCGGTTATCATAGAACAAAAACTGCCCAATACTCTAGATTCACGCTTACGACATTATCTTCTACAGTCATTTGATTTAAATAAAAAGCTTACCTTTTTTTCTAGCCCTGACAGATTATGAACTACATTGTTGTCATTTAGTAAGCAGTATACAATTTTGTGTGCGTTCGTGATCTCTGCAGCCATAGCAAATGTTACAAGTTAGAAAACTGGTTGGTTGTCAGTATGGCAAGTAGTGTGTTCATCCCTTACTGTGAAAGTTGAGAACTGTGGCAATCTAATTCAGTGGTACAAATCTAAACAAAGTAGCTGTAGTTGTGTTCTTGAGTTCTTTAACATTATAGTAAGGAGGGGAATGTTTAAATAAAGCCCTTGGTACTGTTCTGCCATTAGGTTGGGAGAGAAAGTAAGTCCTTTCTAATGAGATTGCTGTTTTTTCTGATCAGGAGGATCTAGCAAAACTTGATGTGAAGCAAAATCAGGACCTGGGCATTAGTGATTCCTCAGCCTTGTCATTCCCACAAGCACTACTTAAAGAAAAGAATCAAGAAATCGATCACTTGAATGAGCAGATGAAGAGGCTCCAGGATGAGCTAGAGAATACTCTAGAGAATAAAGTAAGAGTACTCACTATATGTTCATTGTTTGATTTTGAGGGAAGCAAGGTATGCAAAATCTTATTGTAAATGAAATCTATTTGATAATTCTCTTAGCAAAGTAGAGAGTATTCCCAGTAGCTACCAGCTGAAGTGTGCAATTCTTCCTGCTGTTAAATGTGAGAATTAATGCCTGCATGATTCAGAAGAAAAATGTATTTAAACTCTATGTGCAATAGTAATTCTGCCTACATACAGTAACATTCAGACCTTATGCTTTTGCTCAGGTTGTGGAAGACCAAAAATCTGAAATTGAAGAACTCCGATCACTTGTTGAGCACCTTCGCGGTGATCAGGAAAGGCTGCATAGGGACAAAGATGAAGAGGTAGAGCAACTCCATGGAGTAATTGAGAAGCTTCAAAAAGAATTGGCACAATTTGGACCAGTATGTCATGAAGTTAGTGACAACCAAGGTGATCTCTATCAAATTGCATTGGGAAATCCAGTGGAAAACCTTCAGAATGAGTTGAGGAAGGGACTGGTAGATTGTCAGGATGATATTGATCCAAACAGAAGAAATGCATTGCTACTGTCCAAAGTGAGAGAACTTCAGGAGGAACTAGAGCTTGTCTCAACTGCTACGGAAGCTCTGCAGCAGCAACTGGAAGAGAAGGAATTGCAGTTCAAAATGGAACTGGAAATTTTGGAGAAAAAATGCCAAAAATTACAAGAGTTATCAGAGCAGCATGTTGCAGAGCTAACCTCTCTGAGAATACAGTATGATACACTTCAGGAAGAGTACAGCCTTTTCCGAACACATGTTTCTCAGAGAGAGGTTGAAACAAGGATGACATTTTCTCATGTTCAAGAACTTGAAGATACTGTGAGAGAAAGGGAAGCAAATATTCTTGAGAAAAATATTCAAATGAAGAGAATGGCAGATCAAAGAGAAGCTGACGCAACCAAGTTGCAGTACTTAACAAAAAAGGCAGCAGAGCTTCAAACCGAGTTGGAAAAGAGAGATGCAAGTCAGGCTCAAGATGTTTATAGTCTTCGGTTAGAAGTTTCTAGACTTGATTTCCAGGTGCAAGCACTGAATCAGAAGGAAGTAGTTTATCAGAAAGAAATCAATGAACTGCAAGGTAGCACTGCAAAACTAAAAGATCAAATTGAGGCATATGTGAAAGCACTTAAAGCCTTACAATTGGAAAGAGGTGAACTTATTTCACAGTTGGAGTCATACAAGCCCAAGGAGGAACATGATCATGAAGAGACTAACCTCAAGCTGTTCTGCCAGAGAGAAAGGAAAGGTGAAGCCCTTAAAAAAGGAATGGAGGAACTGGAAGAACTGGAAGCAAATGTTGATCAGTCATTTACAGTACTGGCTTCCCCTGCTGATAAACCGGTATGTGATTTGTTCTTTAATAGTATTGTTTGTTTTTTTAAATAATCCAATTTTATGTGTCATATAAAGCCCTATAGTTTATACTCTTCAGCGCTGTAAGAAAGGGTGAAGATGAATACTGTGGCATAAAAATGACTGTGGTGAGTCAGTTGAAGGGTCTGTCTATCTTTTTGTAGTTTCTCCAGCAGTGGCTAGAGGTAGATGCCTGGAAAGACTTAAGAACGGGGCAAACATGCGTGGAAACCTAATCCAGTCAGTTTTTCTGAGCTGGATATGGTTTTGGCCATGGATCCTAAGTTATGTATCGGGTGTAGGTGGCAAGGTGTTGGCAGTGGGGGAGCTCTAGGGAGGCCTGTCTGAGAAAAGGCTGGGGCTGCTCCATGCTGGGCACAGGTGGTTCCACTGCAGGACACAGCTGAGCCCATCAGCCATGTGGGTGGCAGTGCTGTAAAAATGTATTTAAGAAAGGGCAAAACACTGCACAGCCAGTGGAGAATTGAGGGAGAAAAAGTGTGAGAAACAGCCCATAGAAGAGACCATGCTAGAGCAGATATCCACACTGCAGGGAGGGAGGTAGAGGAATTTGGAATGAAGGAGCAAAACTGACCCTGGGGAGAAAAGGTGGGAGATGTGGGGGAAGCTGTTTCAGTGCTTGTCTTTGTTTCTTGCCATCCAACTCTATTTTAATGACAATAAATTAAATAATTTTTCCCCTGTTGTGGTTTGGGCCGGATTGGCCCAATCAGGCAGAAAGACAGAGGCTCTCTCTCCTGTCCTGCTTCAAAGGGAGGCAGGAGAGAGAGAGAGACTTAAGAGTTTAGAAGGAACTAAACTACTTTAATGAAATATTAATAATAAAATAAAAAGAAAATAATGAAATACATACAAAACCGTATCAAGCTCCCAGGATGACGATCACATCACCAGGAGACACTGGGAAAGTCCCAGACTGGACTCAGTGACGGACAGGAACTGGATTCCAGATCTGGCTTCAGGATTGGGATCACAGACGAACAGAGTCCTCCTTAGACACCAGCCATTGAAGAAAGAGGGCTGACCCTTTGATCCCTCAGCTTTTATACTGAGCATGAGGCAGATGGGCTGAAATACCCTGTTGGTCAGTTTTGGGTCACCTGTCCTGTCTGCTCCTCCCCGCAGGTGTGACCCCCTCTACGCTTTTCCACTTCCAACCCTCCAACAGGGCAAATAACAAAGGTGGCTGGCCTTGGTTATTACAGCAATAATTATAAGCAAGAGCCTCTCTGCATACCATTCCTTGGCATCAGCTATAAACATGGGTCTTACCACTCTGAGAGCAAACAGTTTCTGCAAAATATGCTGCCAATTTCAGCAGTTACAAGAGGCCTAGCTAAAAAACAAAATTACTGAACAAAATTGGTCCTGTTTTACCTCAAACCAGGACATCCCCAAGTCAAGTCTGTTTTGACCATGAGAGTAGTTAGTAGCTGATACCCCTGTCTTTATCTCCACCCATGAGCTCTTTCCATCTTATTTTCCCCCCTTGATCTGTTGAGGAGGGAGAGTGAATCAGCAGCTGGGTGGGCGTCTGGCAGCTGGCCAAAGTGAACCCACCATGAGCTACTAGGACTATGTTTGCCATGCTTTATGGCTGTCTCAGAGAACTACATGGAAATACTTTGTTGTGTATCATTTTTATTTTTTTAAAAAATCTTTATTTACACACAGCCTAGCAATCACAACAGGATGTAGTTCTTAATTTTAAAACGTACCCAGTAATGACAGCGGGTTTTCATTAGGCTTTTGTTTGTTATCTTTGAGCTACACTGATATACGTAGGATGTATCTTACTTAAATTATACTCAAATGCCACCTTTCCTTTTTAAAGGATTTATTTAAAGGATAATTACTATGTAAAATCACTTATGTTTGTTTTTTAAGCAGAAATGAAGAGTGTAGTTATGCAACATATGATTGTTACTGGTGTTTGTATTTTTATTTGCTTAAAAGTTCTAGTTTGAATCAGTGCCATTTACCTAGGTGATACTGTACATTCAGGGTTTGTCTCAGAAATCCCTCAGAAAAAGGGATCAGGTGGGAATAGCGTTGAATGACCTATGCAGAATGATTGTACTTCAGACCATTGGATGTACATACACAAGGCAGCAGCAGAGCTTAGCCACCTGACTTCCAGTCTAGTGGTCTACTGGACCATGTTGCTTATACAGATAGTGATTGTTAGATCCCTGTTTAAAGAACATAAAAAACTGCCATAACCAAATACACTATGTACCAGATTTACTGGCTGTGTTTTTTATCTGTCTCTGTAGGTCTCTTTCAAGTTGTAATAGCCACTTCGTAGTAGCAGTAACTCATGAAGGTCAGTTATCAGCTTCCTGGTGGAAATCACATGCAGCAACCCTGTCTTTCTCTTGTCCAGAATAAGAGTACAGCTGCTTGATCTCAGCTTAGTAATGATTACTTATTACAAGCTTACATGACCAGAATATGCTGTGTGAGTTCCAGCCAACTGCATTATTTATGCTGTTTGTCATGTAAAATACATATACAGTGTGAATGCACAACTTTAAAATCATAGTTACTGTAGATACAATTTTGGAATGTATGGAAACAGCTCACAAAATATTTTTTTTTTAACACAATGCAGGGAGAGGTAAAGGCTGCAAACACTTCACAGAATGAAAAGAATTTAATTGTAAAGATGGGATCTCATAAAGAAGAACTTAATTCTGAATTAGGTTAGCAAAAAAGGAGTTAGGAATTAGTGAAGAGAGAACTGGTAAAATTGTGAAGGATATAAAGGTATGCTAGAATTCTAGGGGCAGTGAAATGACTTAAAAGTCACTTTTCAAGTAGAAACTTAGATTATGAAATGTTTAAGTTCACATATATATATTAGTATATGTATTTCCATGTTTAAGTGCTACAAGTTTCAAAGTACGTGGAGGAGGGATGATCATCAAAGTTGGAGAGTATGTGGAGTCAAAGTAAGTAAACTACTGTGTCTTCAAGCATTCATCATGATAGACCTTTTCCTATGGATCTAGCTTATCCCAGTATAAGGAAAAGTACGATATTTGGAGTATCAACTTTCCATAGTTGATAGTGAACATGAGCCTGAGAGCTGGAGAAGGAGAAACAGAACAATATTTGGGTACTTCCTGTTGTTCTAGTATGCATTAGCTAAATGCCATTATACAGAACATCTTCAGAGGAAGAGAAATTACTGCTGCTTAGAGTACCAAGACACAAAACCCGCATGAGATTAAGCAGCTCTTTACTTAATCCTGAATAGTGAATGAGAGTTGGTTCAAATTGCAGCATTCTTAGAGGAGCAAAGAAACCCCCTACAGTTATTCTTGGGTTCAAAAGTGGGAGCAATGTGAAAATTAGGAAATGTATTAAAATGAAAGCTGGAGAAGCAGCTAAACGGGTAAGGTTGCAGCTAGCACTGGGCTTAAAACAGTCTAGGACTCATCAGCTAAGATGGATGATCAACACAAAAGGATTAAGGTGACGGTCTAAAAAGAGAACAATTATTCACTGTATCTTAAAATGTAAGATGTATGGAGGATGAAATAAAATTTCCATGGTGGCAGGTTTAAAATAAACTAAAATATCTTTTCAAACAGTGCATCATTTAGACTCTAAGACACAGAATCTAAGGTCAAAAGAGTAATTTTATCTTAGAATTACTTGGATTAAGCGATTGAAGGAAGAATCAACAAAGAACTGTCAAACAGAAAGATATTGACTGCATATGTGGCCTGGGATGGGTAGACTGTGGATTGCAGGATGCTTGGGTAGGTACTGCTTCACAAAACAGGGCAAAGCTCTGCTGTCTGGCAGGGTTCTTTTCCAGAAAGGTTGTTCTAGTCCTGTTAAAACTTCCTCAGGATGATGGCAGTAAAACAGAGAGGGAAATACAGAACCAGAGATCCAAAAATTCCTCATTTGAAGAGATGGGGGGGGAGGAGGGGGGACAGGGAGGAAGGCAGCAAGGACGGAAAACAGAGCCCTCTTAAAGAAATAAGTGGGCCATCTTGGGAGGGGGCTTTGAGAGGATTCAGTGCCTGGGGCACTGAAGATGAAGTAGTGGAGGGAGCACGGCAGCCAGACCTTCTGCGTAAGTTAGAGCCATTAGAAGAGAAGCTGCAGCTTGGCATGCTCAATGTATGTTCTGGAGTCTCCCTTATACCACAGAAGAGGCACAGTATTTGCCATGAGCACACTTGTGCCTACTTTTCCCTTAGGAGTGTCTATATTAATGCCATCAGTAAGCCCTGGAATTACAGCAAGTTGGGCACTAGCCTTAAGGTTCCTTAAACACTTCATGATGGCAAGTCCTACCACACTGGATCCCTGAGGTTCTAAGGATGAGGGGTAAAGGTATTTTCATGATGTGGTTCAGAGATGTTCCATTTAGATGTTGGCCGCCAGGTGGAGTGAGTAACAGGTTTACAGGCTGAAAGACAGGAATAAGTTTTGACTTCTTGACTTCTGTAGCAAGCAGTGGTACTTGGAGCAGTAGCTCAGCAACAGCAGCCTTCCCATGGTGTCTGGTACACCTGCTTGTTGAAAAGAGCATTAAGGGCATAGAAAAAGAACAATAACTTCAAGAGTTCTTGGGAAGGGAAGAAAGCTCTTTATATAGAAATGCTGACTAAACGAGAGCACTTGTAGTAAGGTAGGCTGGGATGTATCTGCATAGTCCATGGCACAGTATTGAGATTATTCAAATGTCTCTGCAGTCCGAAGGTGGAAGTCCAGCCTTGGCCTGGTGAGTGATCACACCCTCACACTATGGGAAAGATGTTGGAACCCATTCAGATACCCAAGCCCTCAGGGTGGAAAATAGCTAGTTATGTGCAAGGATCACAAGAACTGAGGAAGATGGACACCTGTTGCGTCCATGCTAGTTGTTGGCCTCTGTTGGTGGTTGGGTAGAAAGACTTTGGCCTGTTTTTATGGAGTCAGAATTTGAGAAATGGTCTGCAGTGTTGCTGATCAGTAGAGACCTAAGTTTGTTGTTCAATGCTTGGAAAAATAAAATTTTAAAAAAAAAGGTAAAGTACTACTGTGGGAACAGGATGCTAAAAGGTACAAGTATGGCCTTAACAAAATTTAGGATATAGCATGTTGGTATGTATGGCTGCTGTGTGTGTCACATGATGGGACATGTGAATCCGTGTTGCTGTTCCCTCCAGTGACTAGAAGTAGATGGTCGACAGTTTCTCCTGCATTGAAATGGCAGGCACAGGAATCATCTGTAGACTTAACCATTTTTTCCTGGTGCCCTGGGTAAGGAATTAAGCCTTAAGATAGCTCAGGAGATCTGTCCAGTTAGGAAATCAACAGGTTTTGATTTGTTTTTATTTGAAAGTAGGAAGATTATCTACATAGCTACAAGGAATACCCTTTTTTTCCTGATTGATACAAAAGTCAGGTCTGCAGAAATAAATTTGCATATTGTAAAGATTTTTTTTCCCCCTCCTATTGATGATGCGCTTGTTAAAAAGCCCAATTGGCTGGCATATAAAATATACTAAACTGTCGGATCATTTTTACATAAAACCTGGGAATAATAAGAGATATGACTATTAAATTTAAAAAGATATTTTTAAAAGCATGTTTTTCAGTTTGCAAAATCATATTTAAATTTCATTAAACAATTAATGTGTGTTATTTCGTTGTAGGAAAAAGAAGAAGTTATGTTTGACTTGACGACTCACAATATAAATCCAAAAACTCAGATTAAGCAATCACAAGAAAATATCTTGACTCAGGAATTGGATGTGATCAACAACTCTGAAGAGGAGCAAGATTTGAAGAAGCATTGCCAGCAAATGTTGGAAATTCATCAAAGTCCTGATTCTCCAAAACACAATTTGAACATAGGCAAAGACACTTCAAAAGACTTCCAGAATTTCTTTGCAGGTATGGCTTCATGGGGCTCACCTGAGATTGTGAGAAAGCAAGATATAAGCATGGAGCTTCAACCAGTGCTTCATCTGACGCCCTTTTCGGAAGTTGAAAGCACAGATTTTGAAATTGTGCAGTCCAGGTCATCCATACAAGAAGATAATTCTGTATTGCTGGGCTATTCTAACCTCTATGAAAACAGCAGTGAGGAAGCAGTAGTGGGAGTAGATAGAAAATCTCCAGCTTTCTCTGAAAGTACCTACTTTGATGACCAAGATATGGAGAAGAAGATTTTAGTAAGTGATATTTCATGTCTGATTTAATTCTAATTAAACAAGACTGCTTAGCTCTGTCCCCCTCGGATCATTGTTGGGCCATTGGCTCCAAGCAGTAGAAACATACACACTGAGAGGGGTAGGTCCAGTAATGTTCTGGACATACGATCGTTAGTTCCTCTCTCACTGTCAAATAGTGGAGCACATTCTGGCCTGTATTAAAACACTGTCTACCACTGCTTCTAATAATTGAAAACAGTCTTCCAAAACCTAAAATTTATCAATAAGCTGCTTGCAGCAGGTTTTGCATCCTGCATGTCTATATACTGCTAATGTAGTGTCAGTAAAAACAGGAGTATTGCTCTTGTGGTCTCAGAAGATTTGTTGAGAGGACTTTTCAAATCCTGGTACTTTTGCAGTGACGCTACATGGAAATAACTGACAAATTTGTGATAATACTTCATATGCAAGTAATTGAGCTAATACCTGTGAAACTATTTGCTGCCGCGGTACTCAATTTACTCTAACAGTTCTCCACTTAAGAATATCTGTCACTGAGTGTTAGAAGAGACTTTCAAAATTGGAATTATTTTCTGTATTTGTGTCTGTGTTATTTCACAGGTTGATAAAATCTGTACTTTAGAACATTAATCTTTGGTTGTATATTTTTGTTCCTTGAAGGACAATTAATTATAAATACATGTCTGTTTCTTAAAACTATTGAAAGGGAAAAAAAAATGAGATGGAATGTCTTCCAAAAAGCAGCAATGTTGCATTCATTGTGGTATTTGCCATCTCTAACACTATGATCAAGTAGGCATTTGCTAAAATCTGCACTAGTAGCGAAGTTGTTATAGATGCAGAAAACTCTACAGCTAGATTCAGAAAACTACATTAATATGAAAAATTATTTCCAAGCAGGTGAGAGAAGCTGATAATCTAACTTTAACCCCTTCTGATTTACAAGATGATGTAAGATCAAGAGCATCTGCCATAGATGCAACGAGTGATGGATATGGCAGCAGTAAGTTGAACTTTGTAGATTGCTTTCACCTTTTGTTAACTTCAGTATAAAAATATTATAAACTTTCCTCTTTCTCCCGTTTTCTTTTACTGTACATCTTTTATTTGAAAGCTCTGCCTTTGTCAGGTGGTTCTTTGTTTAGAAAGACTTGTATATTTGTGCTAGTGGAAGTCTGCTTTTACCTTTTCATCTTTACATACTGAAAAGGAGATACGGGGTTTTAGTGAGTCCTGACTTAACTACAGCACTTTCTCTGGTGCTGAAGGTAACTTACAACCTTTTTACTTGTTTAAGTTAGTTGAGATCTCAACCAACTAACTTCAGCTGACCCTGCATTCATACTAACAAAAGAAATCTGGTTATTTTGCAAGTGGTTATGTTGGTTTCATGTTGTTTTCATCTGTGTAACACTTGTGGGGGCGGTCTCTTTCTTCAGATACCAGCTCAACTTTGGCAGCTAAACTAAAACAGGAGCTACAAATGTCAGACCACCTAGATGCTAGTTTCATGGCTTATCTGCAGTACTGTGGAATGTTTCCAGATATTATGGAATCAATGGGAGAAAAGGAAATACTTTCACCACAGCTGAAGGTAAAGAAGCATACTAGCAAATTAAAACTGAAACAGCAAAAATGAAATGCTAATACAAAATAGGGTTAGATGCTACCTTTACAGATCAGGTTCAAGACCACCTGAGGAACCTGAATATACACAAGTCCATGGGACTTGAAGAGATGAATCCCAGGATCCTGTGGGAATTGGCAGATGATGTTGAGCGGCTTAGCAACTACATCTTTGAAAAGTCATGGCAGTCAGATGAAGTCCCCAGTGACTGGAGAAAAGGGAAACATCACACCCATTTTTAAAAAGAGTAATAAAGAGGACCCTGGGAACTACTGACCTTTCAGCCTCACTTCAGTGCCCAGTAAGATCATGAAACAGATCCTCCTGGAATTTATGTTGAAGCATATAGAACACAGGAAGGTGACTAGGTACAGCCAACATGTCTTCACCAAGGGCAAATCGTGCCTGACTAATCTTGTGGCCTTCTACAATAGGCCTTTAATATGGTGTCCTACTACATTCTTGACTCTAAATTGGAGAGATACGGATTTGATGGATGGACTAATTAGATGGATAAGGAATTGGCTGGATGGCCACGCCCAAAGAGCTACAGTCAACAGTGCAGTGTCCAAGTGGAAACTAGTAATGAGTGATGTTCCTCGAGGGTCTGTACTGGGAACAATACTATTTAATATCTTCATTAATGACATAGACAGTGGGAATGAGTGTACCCTCAGCAAGTTTGTGGATGACACCAAGTTGAGTGGTGCAGTTGATTCACTTGAGGGAGGGGATGCCATACAGAGGCACCTGGACAGGCTGGAGGAGTGGGCCCATGCGAATCTCATGAGGTTCAACAAGGCCAAGTGCCAAGTGTCCTGCACCTGGGTGAGGGCAACCCCTGGTATCAACACAGGTTGGAGGATGAAGGGATTGAGAGCAGCCCTGCAGAGAAGGAGCTGGAGGTGCTGGTGGATGAAAAAATGGGCATAAGCCAACACTGTCTGCTTGCAGCCCAAAAAGCCAAGCGTATTCTGGGCTGCATCAAAAGAATTCTGCCCAGCAGGTCGAGAGAGGTGACTTTCCCCCTCTACTCCACTCTTGTGAGACCCCACATCCTGTTCTGGAGCCCTCAGCACAGGAAAGACATGGACCTGTTGGAGCGAGTGCAGAAGAGGGCCATGAAGATGATCAGAGGGCTGGAGCACCTCTCCTATGAGGACAGGCTGAGAGAGTTGGGGTTGTTCAGCCTGGAGAAGAGAAGGCTACGGGGAGACCTTATTGCGGCCTTTCAGTACTTAAAAGGGGGCTTGTAAGAAAGAGGGAGAGGGACTTTTTACCAGGGTTTGTAGTGACAGGAGAAGGAGCAAGAGTTTTAAACTAAAAGAGGGTAGATTTAGATTGGACATCAGTAAGAAATCTTTACTCTGAGGGTGGTGAGACACTGGAACAGTTTGCCCAGAGAAGCTGTGGATGCCCATCACTGGAAACTTTCAAGGTTAGGTTGGATGAGGTTTTGGGCTTCCTGTTCTAATGAAAGATGTCCCCATTCCTGTGGCAGGGGGGTTGGACTAGGTGATCTTAAAAGGTCCCTTCCAACCCAAACCATTCTATGATTCTGTATCTAAAAATTAGTAATTCTCAAAGAGCATAGTTTCATAGACTTCATGGAAGACATGAATTTTATTTTACTTTAAGAAACAGAATTTTTTTATTTAGTTTCTTTCAAGGATCTAGACTTTACTGACTGTAAGATCTGAGTGCATATTCCAGTACTGAACGTTTATACTGAATGTTTAGTTTGAACACTTTAGTGTGCTTCTGTTGTTAATGTTTACTAAAGGTTTTCATCGTTTAGCGTTGGTTCTTGGAGTAATCACTATTTTGATTCCAGTGACAGAAAAGCAACTCAAGTTGGTTCAAAAGTTAAGTAATTCAAAAAAGTGCAAAGAAGGACTATCAAGGGTTACAGAAAAGTACTCCATATTGTTGTTAACGTGAGTAGCAATGAGAAACAGCTCCACATCAATGCTGGGGTATTTTTTTGGTGAGATGTGTGTAGAAAAGGACTTAAATCTCCAGTGACCTTCCTTGAAAAGAGACCAGGAAACATCTATGCATGATGTAATAGTTTGTGAACAGGGAATTTATTTAAAAGGGATTATTTTACCTGACAATGTCAGAGGAAACAATTTCCACTGTGTCAATTATTAAGACTAATTAATTTGGGACATGTCTTTGTACATAATCTGCTAAATTAAGCCAAGGTTGTCTAACTACGTAATTCAGGTTTCTGACTTCACTGGGGTTTAGTAACATGGCTTCAATCTTGTTACAATTTAATTTATTCCCGGAAAAGTTAGCTGAATAGTTCAGAAACAACAAAGATAAAGTACAGTCCTTTGGCTTAATTCCATATTAGCATGTTGATGTACACAGCAATAAGATGCACTGGCAGAGGCTACCATTTGTACTTTAACATTGTGAATACAATATTTAAGAATACAGTGGCCACTATATTCTTAAATATTGACCTCAGTTGTTAGAGATAAAAATTCTCTGGTAACTGTTGGCTCACTCCATATGTGTAGGTGTATATGTGCATTCTTAGTTTATTAAGCATGCCAAGTAGCAGGGCAGACCTGCATGCCTTTATCTGTATCACAGCCTCGGGCAGCCGCCTTATTTTTGTTGTCTAGTGCTATCCTATCCTGCTCTTACGCTCTCAGGATGCTGATACCTGTTTCCTAATACTATGTATTATGGTGTTTTTTCCTTCTCAGACTGTGCTGAAGATGGTCTATGAGGAGAGCTGCAAAATATTGGCTTTGTCAGAACATCCCTTTGGTTTTAGGGAGCTCAAAAATTTTCGTCAGACCAGAGCGGAGATGGAGGGCTGGCAGAAGGAGGGCTTAACTTTGCTGGATGCTATACAGTCACTGAAAGATTACCCTAGCAAGGTGGCAGATAAAAGAGACAAGGTATGACAATAAAAATATCCTTTAAAGCAAGGTAACCAGTTTTCATTTATATAGAAATATATATTGTTATGTAGTTAGTGTGTGTGTATATATATAAATGTATGAGGAGCAAGGGACTCTTTCCTTTCTGAGATTTGAACAGGCCTCTTCGAACAGCTTTGGTCTGCTTAAATTAACAGATAGGTATACTCTTACACAGTAATGATATGAAAGACAGTGGATTAGAGATTGAGAGAGATGCCATTAAAAAAAAAAGTAATATTTTTTTTAACAGAAAAGTTCAGGTATTACTGCTGACTGGAGAGAAGAACTTCTGCAAGCAGTACAGAGCGTGTTTGAGAAGGAGAGAAATTTGTTGCAAACTGACTTGAAGTCTCACTTCTCCAATCCTGAGCGTGGTGATGAAGGTTCATTAGTGGAAAAACTGGAGTATATCATGAAACAACAAGTAAGAAAACTTCTTAAAGCATTATGCTTATAAATCACTTCTTCTCTTCCCCCATATTTTTTTGAGGTTTTTACAGTTTTATTAATTCTGTTGTTAAGTCTTATCTTGTACATTAATCCAGATTGTGCGGGATCAGCAGGCTTTTATAGTCTATGTTTTGGCTTGTCTTACAAAGCCTATTGATTATTTTAGCTGGCATCCAGAAAAAATACTGATCTGGAGATTGTGATAGTGAAAAGGAAATATTTGATAAAAAGGGAAGGAGGGGAAGAACTCCATCTAGAGCTTCACAGGCTTCTCTTGCAAGGAGCTAACTCTGAATCTGTTTGGGATTTTTTGCTGATAATGTTTAGCTTTTAAGTTCAGACCAGGTGGTTTGTCATAACAATGATGTAAAAACTATTATTAATAACTTTTATTTTATTTGGAATCTAGTGAAGTGGGGGTTTTCTTTTTTTTACTTAATGTTAACGTGAAGCATGAACTTAGTCATTTGAAGCTGCCTCTGTGTAAAACTTATACTGCAAGAGTTTCTCTAGGGTTTATCTTTGTAGAAAATATGGGAATAGCCTTGTAGATTTAATAGGACTTGGTTTGTTTTCAGGAGGAACAGAGGCAGATGGTTGTAGAGCACCTTTTCTCCTCAGACCGGAATAGCTTGCTCTCTGAAATACAGGATCTCCAAGCTCAGCTACGCATGACACATCTTCAGAACCAGGAGAAGCTACAGCAGTTACAGGAAACTCTTACCAATGTGGAAGATCATGGGAGCAAACAAGAACACTACCTTCGGAGGAAAGGTAGTAATCCCAAGTTCTTGTTATCTGGTCTTCTATATCAGTTCTTTCCTTTTTTACCTAGAAGATAAAAGGCAAAAAAAGATTGTTTTGCAAAGAAGCAGATGTTGTACAGTTCCTCAGTTTTACTAAGGCCCTTGGGTTTCCTGCGATTTTAGCAGGTGAAGGAATTCTTCTTCTTTGTAGTAGTAGTAGTTAAGAAAAATCTGTGAAAAGCAGAGAGAAGCTTCAAAATAACCCAAAGCAATAGACCTGAAGGATGAGTCTGTTAAATAGTGTACACATGTAGAAAACTCATCAAGGATAGTAAAATACCCTTGTTAGTTTTCAGGAAACTCTTTATGTATATGTTTGCTAGTAAATGGATGGGTTTGCTTAATGAGGTTTAGAATCCATTAGTAACAGGTTACTTACATGTATATCACAGTAGCTCTCATAGTCTTGCCCAGCTTTCATGTTCTTTTTACTTTGCGTGGTCCACTAGCAGCAGAGCTAGTGTATCTCTATATACGCTAGCTCTCTGTCTGTGTCTCTCTCTGCTGATTGCTGTCATGTTTGAAAAGAAATGAATTTTCCAGACAAGAACACTTCAATACAGCTAATTTTTTTCACCCAATTTGAACCAGTGTAATTGATAACATATAGTCAAATTCTCTGTAATACAAATAACTGTTAACATTTTCTTATCCTAGTTGAATTATTAGAATATAAGCTTCATCAGGAAAAATCTATCGTAAGTGACTTGCAGAGCACCCTGTCTGATGAGCAGAAGAGGTCCTCTGAAACATGTGATGTCTTGAATCAAGAAAAAGCAGCCCTGAAGTCAGAGCTGTATAAAAGTAAGCAAGAGAATGAAAGGCTGCAGAAATCCCTTGAAGAGCTTCAGAGGGAAATAAACGAATTACGGTGAGAAGTAGATTTTATTTTATTTATCAACAGGTCTGAAAGAGCTTTATATTCATTGGATCCACAAATGGCTTAGCACTTGGAAACACAAGGAGGAAAACTAACCTCTCTCACTTGTCGTGGTTATGTTTATTTTTCTTTACTAACTGCTTAAATTTATCTGTTCTTCAATTCAGATTTGCATATTTACCTTTTATGTAGCCTTGACTGAGAAGTCTGTGGAAACAAGTACATGTTGTATGGATGTACTAAAAGTGACCAGACTAGATCCCTGTATCCCTGATGTATCCCACTCCTGCAGCTTTTGTCTTAGTCTTTTGCTTGTTACTTCTTGTTTTTCTTTCCTCTGCAGGGCAACAGTTCTGCTCTGCCAGGATAGGTAACTTCTCCCTGTCTCTTAACTGTTACTAAATAGAGCAATTCTAGCTTTGCTTGCAAGGAAGTAAACGTTTTCAGATGCTAAATAGCTGTGACTGAAAACTGACCCTCTTTAGAAAGAGCAGAGGCCATCTTAAAGAAACAAGTCAATACACCAACTCACAAAAAGTAACCCAAAATGTCTTGCTTGCATTGCTGGTGAAGGATGTTCTGTTCTGAACATAGATAGAAATGTCGTTTTGAACTTTTCAGTTTTGCATTGGAAAAAAAAGAAAAGGATTTGACAGCTGCACTTGAAGACTTGCAGACAGAACATCTGAAGGAAACGGAGCTACGGTGTTTGTTTGAGGAACAACAGCTTCAGCATAAGAAAGCAGAAGATGAAAAGACAAAGGCCTTGGAGGTAATGCCCTACACCTCAATGCTTCAGTTAGTGTCATGCACCAAGGCAGGTGAACTAACAGGTTATTTTTGCAGTTTTTTTCACATACAATGTTTTTTCTGTAATAACTTTTTTTAAAAAAACCCCAAACTTCTATTGAATATGCATAGCGTTTATTTTGTTTTCACAGAATTAAAGCTTTCAGTTACCCTCCTTAATTGCATATGCAGAAATAAGCAAAAGTTGGTTTGGTTTTTTTGGTTTCTTTTTCATATCTTCTTAGTGGTTTTGGAGCTTTATGCTTTCACATTCTTGGAATCAGTTTTGTGCTGCCACCTGCTGTGTAGGGAGAGCCAGGTTCTACAATTTTGTAACTGCACCCTTTATTCCAGAGCAAACATGCTACAAGGATGCAATGTGTATGATCAACTGAGATCATACACACCCACCCAATTATACATATGCCTGACAGAGAGTAACCGGAGCCTTTCCAATATAACATGGTTTTTTTTGAGATTAACCAAAGTATTTTTTTGTTCCTTTTCTTCTAAATTGAGCAGAAAACAAATGAACAGGTTTCTCTCTGATACTGTGATAGCAATGATTCGGTTCTTGGAAAAGGTGACTGGAAAAGGAAGAGGGTTTAACATAAAACTTTTTTTAAACTAAAAACCAAAACCAAACTCTATCAGATAACTCCAAAACAATCCTAGTTAAATGCCCTAAGTGAGGAAAGACAATTCTGACTCTTATTTCCTTGTAGTCTGACTTTTCACATCTTTCTGGTAGATATTTAGGTTTGTGGGTGATTTTTGTTTGTTGGGTTTTTTGTTATTACTTGCATGCTAGGACATGGTGCTAACATCCTCCATCTTGTAAAAAGACTGCTCATGCAGAGAAGGCAGGGACCATCTTAGCCAAGGCAAAGAGAAAAGTGCATTGCTGCAGATGTAGTCGTATGACAGACTAAGACATTCACAGTTCACATTGCTGCAGTCTTGCATTCCCAGATTATCCCTTGAAGCCCTACTACGGAAAGCTGATGCCACTTAGCATCTGACCTGGCTTTCTATAAGATCAGAGGAGAGGCAGTGCTGGCTGGGGGGAGGTAGGGCAGACCCCCTGCTAGGGGGACAGCAATGCTAGCTCCAACTAGCAAGTGCCTAGGACTGCCCCTTCAGTTGCTCCCTTTCCTTCTGAAGAAAGGCTGGCTCCCAAAATGGACCTAGGGATGGATTCTTTTTATCAGCCTGTGCTGTGTGCTTTAAATATATGGGCTGTAAAATCCAGAGGTTTTACCTCTACTCTTACTGCTTAGATTTTTGGTTCTTCTTAAATCGACATGTGTTATTTCTGCTTCAGATGTCACTTCAGGTGATTGAATGATGAATAGTGATTTCCTAATGAAAATCTAGGAAATTGAAGAAAAAATAATGTACCAGAAGATATTTTAACATTACGATCATTGGTTTTGTTACTTGATGTCATGTTGCTAACAAGCATGCTTCTGGCACTTGTAATTAGAAAATTAACATTGTAATTTTAAATGAAACTTTTTAATAATTGAACTACTCTAGTTCAGTCTTTAATTTCTTCCTGGTTAAAACAGGAGGCTGAAAATTGCCGAATGCCAGCCTGTCCCACAAATGAGTCTTTGTGCTGGACTGTTAATATGTGCTTCCCCCTTTTGAACAGGAGCTGCAGGCTGCGTTGGAGTTGCAGTCAGTGCAGAATAGCCAACTGTCCGTATCCTTAGAGCATGAGCAAACAGTAAATTATAATCTCCGCAAGGAACTTCAGATCGAGCACTCCCGCTGTGAAGCATTGCTGTCCCAGGAACAGACCAAACTGTCGGAGCTACAGAGAAGGCTGGATGCTGAGAAAAATCATTCATTGGAGCTCCTGAATTCCTTGAATCATGAACGCGCTTTGACGGAACAGTTGAGCATGAGAGTGAAAGAAGGTGCTTCTTGTCAGCACAGGGAGTCACTGTTGGAACAAGCCTTTGTTCAAGAGCTCCAAGACCAGCTGGAAGAAGAGAGGTCCCAAACTATGGAGCTAGCTGTTATTATTGAGAAAACGCACCAGGCCATTCGTTCTAAAAGGAAGCTAGAGGATGAAGTACAGATGTGCTGCGAAGAAACCCAGAAGGAGAGAGAGGTCAGTGACAAATTGCGAGCTACACTAGAATCTCTTCAGGGTCAAAAGCGAGATGTAATCCGTTCCTTAGAGACCCAGAAGGAAAGAGAGGTGAAGCTGAAAGCTGACTGGGAACAACTGCAGTTGCTCTTCAAGACGATAAAAGAGTAAAATAAAAACAAGAAACAGGAGAGAGAGAGAGCAAGCGAAGACAGCAGCAACAAACAGAGCTAAAGAAACAGAAGGACTGGCAGAGAGATCAAGAAAGATTGTTGAGAATGCCTCTGCAAGCTTTGCCTTAGACTGAAATAGCCACAAACTGGGATTTAACCCTGTGGATGGTGCTCTTTAATTGAAATGTTTCCTTCGCTTAAACAAAGCATCCTGAAAAACACATTAGATGAGCTCTTTTCCTGCATTTCTCAAATGCAACTGTTTTCAGAGGGTTGTGTCTGGGTTTATTGTTGACAGAAGTTGATCTTTAGTTCTTTGCCTATGCTGGGAATTGCCTGTTGTTAACAGATGGTTTAAACAGAATAGAACCAAACTAGTTTTCATATCATTGCCCTTATTTTGAGCTAGACTCCTAATTATGGTTTGCAACAGTACCAATTTCACCCTTCTTGTTTCTTAGCTCCTTCACTTTCATTAGAGGAGGAGGTTCTTTGCAGGTTCTCTGGAGACTTGTCAGTCAACATGTCTGGAAATAGATGGAGAAAATGCCCACTCCAGAGTCATTGAATGGCTTCCTGGTGGCCCTGGAAGGCAGTACTGTAAACCTTACCCTATAAGCAGTCTGTGAGTTAAGGAACACAGAAATGGATATATCCTAGTTAGGTGTGATGCTTTTATTTGCAGTCTGTGTGTGTCTAAAAAAAAAATAATCAAAAAACACTTATATGTCTGTCTGTACATATATGTGTGTGTATATATGAGATGCAATTAACTATTACTTATTCTGTTCAAATAGCAAAACTTGGAACAGCAACACCAGAAAGATGAACAAAGAATTAAAGAGCTGCAGGAAATACTGGCTATATTAGAAGAAAGAGAAAGAAATCTCCCATCTCCAAACTGTCAGCAAGAACTATTGTGTACCTTAAACAAAGATCAAAATGCCAAACAGGCCACAATAAAAGAAAATGAAAAATTGCATTTGCAACAGCAGCAACAGCAGCTGGAAAAGATAAGACGGCAGTTACTTTTTGTAGCGGTGCACCTGAATGAGTTCATATATAAAACTGTAGATAAGTGAGTAGTTGTTCATAAAAGAGTTTTCTTTCCATCCTGCTTCTGAAATTGTGTGGGTCATGGCTGAGAGCCCTGTGTTGAAGGGACTGAGTGATGTATCTGCTTACAAGACTCAACCTTGTCTGAAACCATGGTTTCATGGTGGCAGCAGATCCTGGCTATTGTCATCCCACTGCAGCCATTCCCATTAGAAGCTTGTGTGCCTGTGTTTGAACTAGATCTGTGAAGTGACACTGCTTAAAAAGAATAACTCCAAAAAAACCCTCCTGGAAAGAGGCTTTTGGCAGTTTGGCAACTGCAGCAGTCTGATTAGAGAGCAATCAAAAAACTAGGTTAATCAACAGATATGCGTGTTTATAATCGGAAACTCCACTGAGCATGGCAGGGAAAAGCTAGGGGTCGAGAATGAGTGGCCAAGTAGCAGTAATTACTTACTTCTTTAGCAGCAGAGTAATACTGGTGATGTTTTGCTGCAGCCTGAATTTGCATGATAGAATTTCAGACTGGTATGAAATACAAACTTCTGAATAAATCCTATGTGGTACTATTTAGAAGTTTTAAGAATTAACAAAACTTGCTAATTTCTGTGTGTATTCATAGTATTTTGTGTGATGAATACTGCATAAGTACAGCTTCAAAACTGAAAGGTCATCCAGTGGGGAGAAGGAATCCAATGTATGTTAACATTACCACAAATCATGCTGATACTGAAAAAGTATTTCTGTTTAACAGAACAGTTAATGATTGGTCTGCATCAAATGATGAAGCTGTAGCCTCTTTACTGCAGACATTAAAGGAACTGAAGTCAGGTTTATTGTCTCCTCCTGCATGTCAGGTAAGGAAAATGGCATATATTTGTTGATTATCAGTAAGTTGTTCTGTATTCTTTGGGTTGCAATACACATGTAAGTTGATTGATTTGATTCCTCCCCCTTCCTTTTTTGGTAAAACATTCTGAGGAAAATTGCATTTTGCCTTGGGGGTGGAAAAAAGATGTATTCTTGTACTCACACTGTCATGATATTAACATATTTTAGTATCAGACTCTTGCTTTTTTGTTGTATTGCAGAGTGTGCTTCTGACGGCATTTTTTTTCCTAGATATGTAATATGTCCAAGGATATCAAACCCTGGGATGTGTTGTTGCTGCTTCTGGATGCCTCTAGAGACAGTTGTTTTTGTCAATTCATTTTCAAAAAGCACAATAGTAGTATGTCATCTCAGGAGGGGTGTTCTGACTGATGTTTGCAGTATTGCAAATATTTTATACAAGCCTAGGGATTATCAAAGACTGAGCTCAGGTCTACTGATACAAAATACATAGCTTTGAGGCTCCATCTTATTCACCAGAAAACTTTGCCCTATCGTTTATGTCTTTCTCTCATAATAAAGAAAGATCTTCAACCAAATTTCAGTCAAAATTTTGTGATTTAGGGCTAACTAACAGTCTTCGCTCTTGGTCAGTTCAGCCTCTCTCTATTCCCTCACCTGCTTGATAGCGGATCCCCAGAAAACACACCTTATCTGGTACATGAAGAGGCTTTTCTAACTTATGTTGTTCTCATGTGCTCTGTAGGTTTTCCAGGCTCTCATCACTATCAATTAGCAGGCCTCTTAACATTAAGCCAGTGCCATGCAGAATAGCAGCCCCTTCTCTTGCTGGACCAGACTTGCAATTGCCTCCTCCAGGGACTTTGACCACACTAAAATAAAGGAACTGAAGTTTTCTGACTTAAGTTTTGTTTAACAAAAAAAGAGTGTAGTGGAGCACTCTAAAGACATATGCCTTTCTATGGCCTAGACAGCAAAAACTCTACCTTGATATCCTTTCTTCTGTGGGCACCAGTAGTCCCTCCTCTCTGCCCTCTTTTCAGGCTTTGATTTTGATTTTTTTTTTTTTTTTTCCCCCAGAATCACCTTTTGTTTCAGTCTCCTCCCTGAATTTCTCCTTCCTTTAAGGTACTGAACCACATGCACTGGAGACCAAAGGAATTTACTGCTGTTAACTCCTTGAGTTGCAATAAATTGGGAACTATTAGACAGGGAAACTGGCGAAATAACAAAATGAAAAATTTGTGCCAAAATGAATATGGAGTCAACTGGTCAATCAAATGCCAGCTGGTGCAGTAGAAATCAAGTATGTAGATGAATCATGTAGAACTCCTTCAGATATTACACATATCTGCCTTCAAATTGAGCTTTGGTTGGTCAAATGCCTAGGATGGTGGGACCATAGTCCTTACTGGGATTCTTGCTGAGGAGGCCAATATAAAGCAGCTTCCCTCCATTTCAGTATGATACAGATGGGTTTTGTTTCCCATGTTTGAAATATTTTTAGTAATACTGATCTGAAGTAAATTGTATAGAACATCTGTGAATTAGATAAGTAGTACAGGACAAGAGTTTAACTTGGACAAAAATAAATACCTAATTTCAAAACAACGCTGAAGGTAGTGTTAGTTTCTTGAAGCATTTTTTAAACTCGTTTTAAATATGCTGAGAAGTGAAGAGTCTTTGCTTTTTGACATTTTAAAGAAGCTGCAAAGTCAAAAGGGAGGGAGGTGGATTATGTGCCGTGAAGGTACGCATAGCATTGGAATCCCCATTTGTTGTTGTATATATTGCAGGCAGTAAAAAAACTTAGATGGCTGTGGTTTATTAAACTTTATTATATAAGATTTTTTACTTGACAAGTTGTGCTCTTCATAGAAGACAAATGTAAATGACATGTATTAGTGCATTAAGGTATTAATAAGAAATTACTCCCGAAAAAGTTCAAACTCCTAATAAGGTTGTACTAAAATAAGTTGCTAGGAGAAATTGGGGTCTCTTGTGTGTACTGGCTCCTCTAATGTATGTAGATTTTATTTCAAGGGATAAAGCATTAACTGCCTCATAAAAAATACTTTTTGTCCCTCTTGTGATTTGCCACATCACATACTGATGTAACTGGTGACCATTAAATTGATAGTCCATATGAAGAGGGTTATGAAGGCGTAACTTCCACAAAGAGTTGGACCTGGAGTTGTGGGTCTCATTCCTACAAGAGATGACTTACTGCAAAACTGAATTTCTCAGAATTGAATGTGACTTTTCAGAATTTACTTCTGTAGGCGCTTCACAACATGTTTTTGTGTGTGCATATACACAGACACCTTTCTTCACGTTGTGTGTGCTGTGTGTGGATATGGAAGAAAGCCAGATGATTTGTTTCCATTTCCAAATGTTTGGGACACTCTCTGTTATTAAAGGGTATACAATTCCTGTAGAGCAATCAAACAGATCTGTAGAGAAGGAGTAGTCTGATAAACAATTAAGTTGAGACTTCTTAAGAAGGGCTGCGTGTGTTTCAGTTACTGTTTAACACCTGAATGCCATTGCTTATTTTCGGGCTCATTATTTTTATGTTTTATTTCGTCCATAAAGTTATTATTCGGCTTGAGATGTTTGGCTGTGGAAGTAATGTGCAAAAACCATCACAGTTCACTTTCTTCGGGTTTATCTTTTAGATCAGATCTGTGGATGATACTGACTCTGTTCAAGAACTGGAAAGAAATGCTTGGCAGAGAGAGAGAAACATTTTGCAGAATGCACTGAAACAGGCTGAGTCCAAACTGGCTAAAGCGACTGTTGAAATTGAAAACAAACCAGTGGTAGAAGCTTCCAGTCCTAAGGTAAAATGATTGTGATGGCCAGCAAATGGGCTGTCTGGAGCTTGAGGAGCTAGCAATGCCATAGCCGTTAGCATGTCATTTAAACCTTTGGCACTTGGTTTGCTTGCACTGTCTTGCCTGTTGAACAGATTTGCTGTGTGAGAACTGTTACCAACTCAAGATCTGGAGACTTCAGTCCTTGGTAGTAATTGTTCTTAGGCATTGCCTAAGGGATTAATGTCACATGTAGAACAGGTAATTTAGTAATTCTTGGGTTTTTTATGATAAATATGATAAAACTGGCTGTTGCAGAAGAGCCAGGAAGTATACAGCTCCGATTTATGTGGATATAAATATCTGTCAGATTATAGCATTTAACTTTCACTTACTGCTGTAGTCTTTTTCAGTTGTTATTTTAAAAGCTGATTTTATAGATGAACAGTTTTATAAACTGCATATTAAATTAGGAACACTTTCCTCATGTCCCATGTGAGAAAAGTTCCTTTGTAACTTTCTTGGTGTTAGAAAGGAGCTTGCACCAAAAGTAACCTAGCTCTTTGGAATCTCTCTCTACTCTTAAATGAGAGGGAGATTCAGATTTCTTGTCTAAGCATGAAAATGTCAAACATCATTATTTTTATTTTTTCCCCCTAATCTTACATACTTTTTATTCCTCTGAAGCATTTGATAATAATCAAGTCAGATGGGTGCTTGTCCCAGCATACTTTCTGGTTACTATTTATTTAAAACAGATGTTACTTTCTTTGTTAAAGAGTAACACTGTTTTAGAGTATGACAATTTTGCTTTGAAACATTCAGGGGATTGAAGGCAGTCTAACACTCCAAACTCGGGTGCTTTTTAGCTATTTTTAGCTAGAATTGTTCCATCTGCCCTTGTGTCCACAGTATGGGTGTTCAACATGAAGATAGCTTGTTTGTGGCTGTTTTTTTCCATACCAACCAGTAACTATGCCAAAATTTTCTAGCCTAGCCAAGACTTCAGACATACAGAAATTTGGTAGACTTGGTACTATTCCATGTATGGTGTCCAAACTGTCAGAGTGTAATACCACTACTTTGCACCAAAACTGGCCAAGTCACAGACTCCATTATATAAATACTTGCTCAAAATTTCATTTTAGAGATAAATGTACACTGCTTCCATATCTTATAATTATTAAATAGCTTTCTACAGTTTTGTAAAGCAAAATAGGTTTTAGATGCCCACGGACAACCAAGTTGTGGGAGACACTGCTGGATAAAGCAACCAACTTTTCTGAACTTTCTGTAGCTAAATTTTAACAGATTGGATTTCTTTTTCCTTTTTTTCTTTCTCCAGTTGCAGAGATTATATAGGAAGTACCTTAGAGCAGAAAGCTTTAGAAAGGCTCTAGTTTATCAGAAGAAATACCTCTTGCTGCTTCTTGGTGGATTTCAAGACTGTGAGCAAGCAACCCTGTCTCTAATAGCACGTATGGGAATCTACCCCTCATCTGCAGACCTGCAGCTTTCTGGATCATGTTCTCGTCCTTTTACCAAGTTTAGATGTGCAGTCAGGGCAATCATCGCGGTATCAAGGTAAAGCCAAAATACTCACTGTCTCTCATACATGGTGTTTTCTTGGAAATTTTAAAAATTGGTAGTTCCTGTGGTTTATCCTACATTACTATTAAGCAAAAACTACCTCCAAAACTAGTTCAAACATACTTGTTAGCTGTAACTTTGGCCAAACTGCTATTTCAGAGTCAGTGCTAAGTTGGATGCATACTAAACTAGAGGTTTATAAAAAGCTGCTTTTGTCTTGAGAGATACCCAGCTGCAATGGGTTTGAGAATCAGTGAACAACCATTACAAACTGATGTCCTTTCAGGTCTGACCCTTATCTATTTGGACTCATTGGATAGTCTGTCTTATAGCAGAATGTGGTCATCTCATCAGTGATGGTTTTCCTTTCTTGAATCCAGTAGCCTGTGTTTCACTGGGTGTGATTCTATCATACTCTGTCACTTACTATCAAATGCATTTTGTTAGCTGTACTTGGGACAATATGCCATCTCATAATAGCTTTTGAGACCATTTAATGAAAAAAATAGTGGTTACTTCTGAGCAGTTTCCTTGTCTAGTGAAAATTTAAGACTTTTGGGACATGGCACAGAATGTCTTTAGGCTGTTGTCTTTGACGTGGATGCTATGATAGCAATATCAAAGGATGTAGAAACAGTGACCTCCAAACTACTCCTCTGAGGTAGGAATAGCTGCCACAGAACTCTCTGGAGATTAGGGACAGAGTGGAGGAGCTGTGCCAAAACAAGAAAACCTTTCCAGCAGTTAAGAGGATCGCTGTAGAGTAAAATGGGATAAGCCTTTATTCTAAAGACTGAAGTTGAAGAATTCTTCCTCTATTCCTGCAAGGATTGTTACTTATGTTGTTTAATATGTTTCATGCCAACAAAGAGTTTAATATTAAAATTCCGTGTATTTTTGCTTATTTTTAATCATACTACAAATTTATTTTATTACTAAGGTTAAAGTTTTTGGTGAAAAAGTGGAGCAAAGTTAGCAGGAAGAGCGCACAGGGTGAAACCATTTCTCACAGTATAGGAGGTAATACAGGTAAGCATTTTGGAGAAGTACGTTGTTTTAATCATAATTTCTCTTTAGTGATGTGTTTCATTTAAAAAGAAAACCAAAAAAAAATACCCACAGAAGTGGCAAAACCTGTTTATCTGTTAAAACAAATGTGTTTATCCATTTCCTGAACACAATAATTATGAGTTTACAAGGACATTGTAAGAAATTACAGTTGAAAACTTCCAGAATTTATAATTTACAACAACAGCAAGCTGCTCCTTTTCTCCCTTTATTGCAACTGGTCAAGCTGCAAAACTGAGTCCCGTGTTCATGAAACTCATTAGAGAATTATGTTTGGTACAGTTTGAAGCTACCCGTAATGGAAATTAATGCCTTGAGTTACTAATAAGGCAAGGACAAACACTGCTGGAATAGTATTAAAATGGGTACATGTAGTATAAAAATAAGTCTTAGAAGTGGTGTACTTGCTAGTGTTACCAGAATTGAAAAAGGGGTTTTAAGTGGTTCCAGAGGTTCAGAAGAGACTTAATCCGATGGCAGATATCCCCTAACTATTTTCTCTGGAGTTTATTAAGTGCTATGAAAGATGACAATGTGGAGCAGATGGATAGATGGTCTGATGCATTCGGTAAGGACTGTGTTCCTTTGAGTTACTTACGGATGTGTTTGTAAGAATTTGAACAAACATGTTGATGCAGTACCCAATGTTGTGGAACTGTCCCATTTTATGTAGTATTCCATTACTTGTGGCTTTTCAACACTAAACAAAATTCAGATGAAGTAGTCCATTTTTCATTACCTGGTACTACATAATTTTCACTGTTCTAAGTTGCTGGAAATATTTATTTAAAAAAAACCAACCAAACAAACAAAAAACCCCAACAACTTCCTACATAAAACCACTGTGGTGTGGTTCCTATGAAACTTAAATCCTGAGATGTATGCTGAACTTTCTACCTCACTATAGAATAGCACCTTGGCAGCCTCATTAAAAAAATATTTGATTTCTTTTTGTGATTTAAAGGACTTATCAAAAGAGGTTTTTCTTTTTTAATGAAAACAAAACAATACCGCACCGTTCCAAACCTTCACCACACCTAACAAAAGAATCTCTTCCTTTCTCTGCTGTCTCTAAAGTTGGAGACTGTAAGTCAACAGTAACATATAGTTAGAGCAAAGAACAAGTATTAAAATTTCTTGAAAAAATATTTTGTGTATATCAGAACATCCCCTGTGTGGATATAGCAACAGCTACTGAAAAAGCAATTCTGGAGAAAGAAAACAGTGCACATTCTCCATGTGTAGGAAGGAGTTGTTCGACATGAAAATGTCTGTTAAATCTGTTTAAAGCAAATAAAACAAAAAAGCTATAAAAAGTGTATTTTAGCTGCATTTAAAACCAAACAAAATTGTAGTCTGCTGTAATTCTTGTGGGGTTTGTGGGTTATGTTTACGATAGCCTGTTTTGAATGGTTCCCAGTGCATATTTTTTAACCTTTCATATTTAACACAGCCTCTGGTGCCAGAACAGAGATTATGAAAGAGCAGCAGCCCCTAGCTGTTCACATCAGCTCTCCCCCAACCCGGGACACTGGGCTGTGCCGCAGAACCAGCTCTGCAAGATTTGTGAGCCACTCCACCAGATCCTCTTATGGCTTACACAACAGGTCAGTCTGCAGTCTCTGCCTATATTTATCATAAAAATGTAACCGCTTATTGGACGAGGTACTTGAACAAGAAGAGAAATTTGTTTTCTTGGATCTGTTTTATTTCTTTCAAGATGCTACAAGAAAAGAAAACTTCTCATTTGCTTTAAGTATGTCTGACGTTCTTGGACTGAGAGCATTCTTAGTTGTGTTCCCAAATTTAATTTGACAGGCTACAGCATTTACAATGGCTATGTCTGTTAGCCTTCTTTGAGGGTTAATTCTTGTTGCTTTTGCCATCTAAGTTGGAGATTGATTTCTAAGCATCCTGTGGAAGCGGCTCCTCTACCATATTGCATTAGTATTAGCTGCCTTCAGACTCTCTGCATGGGCACAGAATGGGAGGTGGAGAACTTACGGGGTGTGTGCTGTTGCAGTTTTTCATGAATTACGGCCAGTTCTGCACAGAAATACAACCTCAGTGGCTTGTTGCTGGGTTGGATGTCACAGGTGACGTTTTGCACAGTGCTGCTAAGACAATGCCTGAGCTGTAAGCTCTGTGCTTGAGTTGGAGGAAGGTGGTCTTCAGTCATCATTACTGACCTTCCCACTCCCAGGCTCTCCTGGGACCCAGAGTAACCTTGGGTATCGCATAGTCCGTTACTGGCTGTAGCATCTCCTCTCCCAAGCCACTCCTCGTATGTGGCTTCCTCCTTAAAGTAAGGATGTGCAGGAGCTGGTGTGGAAAGTAGTTGTTCTCAGACCCATAAGCTTGGGACATGTTTGTTTCTTAACCTCCTTGCTAAACTAAAAACTTTAAGCAGCAGGTAAGAATTTTCTTCATTGAAAAAAACCGAGTAGTAAGGAAGAAGCTGTGGTGATCTAGAGGTATGCAAAGACAGCAGATGCTCCAAATTATTTCAGGTTTTTTAACAGTGCTGACTGATTTAGGGGACAGGACAGTGCTTGTCACAAAGGACATGTAGTGTTCTGTTTTGCATAGAATTTAGCAACATATTTTGGAGAGTTAGAGACCTGCAAGCATTTCCCAAAAGACTTAATTCTACCCCACTCTGTTCCTCTGTCATGGCACATATCTGGGTCTGACAGCCAGAAACAGTAGCTGGCAGCTTACCTATCAAGAAAAGTAATCTGTATTGTATGGAACAAGGGTATTAATAATAGTAGGCCCTGACTGATTACTCTATGTTGACTGGCTTAGTGGTAGCTCAATTCTAATGTGGATCTGAGATAGGTTAAACAATGCCTGTTGCTGCTTTTGTTTCCTGGCAAAGCTATACAGAAAGAATGGATGGATAGGAACTACCTTCTGTTAATCAAAAGGTGCAAGGGGAAGGAATAAATCCTAATTCCAAATAGGAGTGTGTTTTGCACAGTGTCCCCTCCAATGTATATTTCTGCTAATATTTGAAATTTGTTGTTAATGTCCAGAAAGGAAGCACAGTGTACCATCTAAAGGGTCCCTGTTACGCCCCACTCAGACCCGCTCAGAAGAGCGGGGCCGGGGGCGGAACTGTGACTCAGGTTCACAAATTCCCAGCAGTGTGGACTAAGGTGAGACAACTCTCAAGGTCCATACACATTTATTAGAATCCCACAGTGATTAATATATGTCTTAACTAGGTCCATGTTAATTGGTTAGGTATATAACAAATTATGGCAAGCGGTAAGGTACGCCTTGCATTACTTAGCAACAGATATACAACAGATTATGGCAGGAAGTACTTAACAACAGATATACAATGAATGACAGCGAGTGGTAAGGTATGCCTTGTGTTACTTAACAACTTTAAAAGAAAAAAGAAAGAGAGACAGGGATAGCAAGAGAGAGAGACAGAGATAAAGAGATCACTGGTCCTGGTTCCAGCATTGGTCCAGCCAATGGGGGTCTCTGGTTCGTAGAAGCGCTCCTCTGTAAAATCTCCCCAGGGAAAAAAGTCTCTAGGGGCACTTATTCTCCCCTTTTATGTTCGCCGTATCCATACAACCCACCCCACTATTACGGTGATAGTTTTGTCTCAGGTTTCCCACCTCCCCAAGTGATGTGTGGCATGATTTGGGTCAATGGATGAGTGCTATAGTCATGTATGTTTAGCATGATTCAATAATCTTCATTAGCATATGCAGAGTGTCAGCTTTAATATGCATTTCATGGATAATGAGGCACAGGTCATCACCAGGCATAGTAACTGTCTGAAGAAACAAAGAAAAACCCAGATTCTTGTTATCTTGTCCTTGCTGATGAAAAGCAGAGCTGTCCTGTCTCCCTCCTCCAGATGTAGTCAAGTTTCTTTCCCGCCTGAGTATGCAAGTATTAGCCTTGTCAGTTCTTTGAGCATAAGGCCTGCATTATTCACCCCGTGGCTATAGGTACTTGCAAGTGTTTGAGACATTCCTCAGTGAGGCTCAGAGGGCCTCCTCCTCCTCCCTTTCAGCTCTCACCATTTGTTCCAGGGAATTTACAAGTCATCTCTTACAGTCCCCTTTTTCAACCTTGTCCTTCAAGATACGATTTTACCTGCTGAACACACCTGGACGCAGTGTTCAGTCCTTCTCTGCAGAAGTGGTTCTTTTCTCACTTGGCTATTTGGACTTGCCTCTGGCTGCAGCGTTCTTACCCAGGGGACTTTGTGTTGCATATGAGTAGACAGAGATTCATAGATACTCCAGCTTTTACCGAAACATCCTTTCTTTTAACTCCCCTGTGTACAAAGATGCCTGGTCTGTATTATTTTATATGTAACTTTTTGGGTGGTGGTTTTTACTGTTGTAGTTTGCTTTGCACTGAATTACTACCTGTATGAATGTAACTTTATTATATTTATTTGAGAGTATAGCATGAGGAGAAGAAGAAAATAATTTGTTTTCCTTTTAAGATTGCATCCATCCACAAGTTCAGCTTCAGAAAAGTCACTTGTGCCTACACAGGATCCTGAGCGATCGCTAACAGAATACATCCATCGCTTAGAGGTTATCCAGCAAAGACTAGGGGGTGCACAAACAGGTAAGAACAACCTTGTTACCCCTCACAGCTGCCAGCAGTCTGGGCTGCTTTTTGCAAGGTTCTTCCTACATATTGCCTATAACACTTAAAGCATGTGAAGTGCATCATTTCAATGAACAATTATGATTATTTTTTGGGGGGGGGAGGAGAAAAAATTAAGTAATTCTCTGAAATGAAAACTTTTTGTGAATCATATCTAAAACTAGTCCAAGTGTGGCATTTCTCAAAATAAGTTCTTAGTGAAATTCTTCAGATATAAGGCTGAATAATTTCATATAATTTCCACCCCCTTCCTGTTAATCAAGTCCAAATAAGCAAGTGTTGCAGTTTAAATGAAGTTGTGTATAGAGTTAATTTGCTTTAAAGTCAAAGAGAACCATTGTAATAGCTGAACAGGGCTTTCTCTGCAGCACAAACAATAATCCTTCCCTCATTTCTCACTTCCTTATATTCCATAGCAGATTTAAAAAAAAAATATAAAAAATTGGAGGCTGGTAAAAACATCCATCTAGTTCTAAGATTGACTGAAGAGCATACAAAGAATTGTAGCGGCACTTATCTTCATTATTTAAAACATTTCCAACTGATTTCTAGACCGAATTTACTTAGTTTAATCTTCTAGTTACTCGCTGTTGTATCTTAGTTACATCACAGAAATGCCTTGTCCCAAGGAAGAACTTATAAACTGTCATCATGTCATCCTCAAATCATCTATCAAGATATGATTAGATGTGTTTTCTAATGTTTTGTTATTTTTAAAACTCATGTCTAAGCCTTCTCCAGTGTATTAGTATCTCTGGATTGTGAAAACAGAGCTGGACCTCCAGCTGCAGTGTCATTTGTGCTAGACCAAATACAAAACAGGTTAGTTCCTTGTTTATACATGTAACCATCGTGTTGCAGGGGCAGCCTCATGCTGCCTGCCTTCCCCACTGCAGGGCAGCAACTTAAACAGCAACAAAATATTTACAATATCCATGCACATGCACACAGAGCCTGCACATGCAGCCCACACCATGGCTATGCCAAGGTAAGTCACGCTCCTGCACTCCAATCCCAGCAGGTGACTGGGGGAGGGCACCCATGTTAGCTCAAATCACTGATAGGGATGGGATCACGATGACTACAGTCCACATTGGGGTATAACACATAGCTTCATCCCAGGCCTAGGGAGAAGCACAAAGCTCCAGCGCTGCCTCCTGCGTGGAGGCTCCTGAGGAGCCTGCTGACAGCTCTTCCTCCAGGGTCTTTGAAGCGTCTTCCCCAAAGCTTGCTTCACCCATCCAGGTTTACGTTGCTAGTTTCCTGGTCTGAGCTAATGTGGGCCACCAGGTCAGATAATGCCGTTGATGTTTTCATCCAACCTTTATCCCTTTCATCTGCTATTGCTGGTTCCTTCCCCACGTTACTTCTGGCTGTTCATCCACACAATCAATTTACTTCATCATGCTACCTTTGGGTCACTATGATCCTTGATCTCTAGGCAAGCACTGATTAATTTCTTCCACCAACCACCACCCTTGGCTCCCTGTGATTTCAGCCAAAAGCTCAAAAGATTACCAGGTAGATATCTGGCTGTGGCACTATGGTAGGGCCATGTGGATTCCTTCACACATTGCACATGCACATTTTAAATATTTCTTTCACCTAAGCACAAGCATTGTCAACTGCTGTTACCCAGGCAGACTTGCCTCCTGTAATTGTCCTTCAGCCTTTGCCCAAAGATGTGTGGCTTTATATTGGTTGTGCTGAGATGAGGAAAATATTTGACTGTATCTGGAAAATCTCTGCCAGTCACCAGTACTCTTACTGCTGGTCAGTTCTCTGGGCTTTATCATCAGTAGATCATCTCTGTAGTGATTTTTATGAGAGAAGGGTTGGGGATTCAATCACTGGTCACAGCATTAAATAATGACTCTTGGCTCTGCAGTCATTGCAGATGCTCATTCAAATCACATCTACTGCACTGGCTCCTAAGCAGTACCAGGTCTGAACATTTAATCTATGTTGTAGAGGTGCTGTATTGTTCTCAGTTGGTTTTCCACAATTTATAAAAGGCATTATTAATTGTGACTACTAACTTCACTGCTTTTGGAAAAATAATGATTCTTACATTAACTTCTGAGGCAATTTTTTTATGATTACATGTTGCATTCCTAACACATTTTTAGTGTTAACATTGAAAAATTAAACTTGATAATTATGTGTTTCTCTCAAGAGAGGAATCTTGACTTTGTCAACATTCACAGGAGCCTGGTATAGCTGGGCAACGGCTCTGGGGAAAGTCTAAAACATTGCCTGTTTTTCTGGTGCTCTGAGTTGATCTAATTAAAACAAAAAAAAAGTTTAAAAAACAACCAACCAAAAAAGACTAGCTTTGCTTACAAATCCTAGTCTTGCTAGTATCACTGAAGTCAACAGCTACAGTGACAGTTTCATAGGGGAACTATAATATTGTTCTCAGCAGGATTTTACCTAGAAACCTTAATACTGTGACTTTGTGGGTTTTGGATTTTTTTCCCGCAAATACTGCAATTGTTTATGGCAGATATAGATAAACAAATTTTAGAATTGAAATCTGACAGCATTTCTTAAAATAAGGTATTTTGCTTTATGCTAAGTGTTCCACAACTGGGACACCATTAATAGCAATTTTATGGAAAGTGTGTATCATTTTTGTAATTTTCATGTTACCAGAATGATGATGTCAGGAATTACAGAATGATATTGCAACCTTTAGAACAGTGCTGTGAGCAAAATGATTTTGCAGTTTCTAATGAACTTTAAAACATCTACTCAGTGACAAGATGCTGTCCAGCAACAGAATGCTTATTGAATCATCACAAGAGAGGTAGAGTTGAACTGGGCAACCCTATTGCTGTGTGTAAAGTAGGCCTGCGATTGGGCACTGGTCTTAGTGTGTGAATGTTCGCTTTAGCAGATGTGTGAGCTTTCAGATCTTGTTTTGTATTGTTCCTAGGTAGCTCATGAAAATGGTAATTGCTTTCAGTATAGCTCATATGAAGCACATTGAGGAAATTACATGCTGCTAACTGCACCCAGTTGCTTTATAACACAGTTTTCTAATATTCATTTGTTTTCTTTAAATTTAGGACAAGTTCCAGGCCCAGCTCGCCAGAGAAACATGAAAAAGTGATGAGAACACTTCTGAAATCTGTACTGTGAACCACTCCCCCCACAGTTATTGCTTCCTTCTGAGTTTGTCCACGCTGAATGGAGGCACTTGTGATCTCTTGTGCAACTGAATAAAGGGCAGTGCTTTTGCATCAGATTTTTATATGACTCTTTTTATTATATTTTAGTACTTTAAGAGGAAATTACTTTTCACTAAGAACAATGTTTTACATTCTCATATGAAATTAGTACTAAGTTAACAGCTGAAGTGTGCCTGCATCACTGTATTGTAAGTTGCAAAGAGTCTCTTTGGTGTTTATTTTTCTATAGGGTATAGCAGCTAAAAAAAGTTATTAAAATGGCATTTTATTAGTGAATTCTTACATTGTGTGGTTATTTGTTTCCACCCTACCTATTTACTTATTGGCTGTTCCTAAAATTATTTGGGTTTTTATATTTCTGTAAGGATCATTCTGACTAATAAAACAGCTAAAATACTCTCCCAAATATCAAAGATACCTGTAGCCTTCTGTGAATTTAGGGTTTGCTCTTCTGATTTTACAATGAATAAGTCCTCCCTCAGTCTTTCTCATCACATTCCAATTCAGTGTCAAGCTACCACTCCTTGAGCTCTTCTGTGACTGAGCTATGCATGCGTGATCTATTTGGTCTGACTGAATTCATGCAATATAATTAATCTGTGCCTGCTTGGGAAGTCAAATGCACATTAGATTTTCATAGAATCGTAGAATCACCTAGGTTGGAAGAGACCTTTAAGATCATAGAGTCCAACCATCAACCTAACACTGCCAAGTCCACCACTAAACCATGTCCCTCAGCACCACGTCTACCCATCTTTTAAATACCTCCAGGGATGGTGGTGATTCAACCACTTCCCTAGGCAGCCTGTTCCCATGCTTGATAACCCCTTCTGTGAAGAAATTTTTCCTAATATCCAATCTAAACCTCCCCTGGTGCAACTTGAGGCCATTTCCTCTTGTCCTCTCTCTTGTTGGGAGATCGACCCCCACCTCTCTACAACTTCCTTTCAGGTAGTTGTAGAGAGCAATAAGGTCTCCCCTCAGCCTCCTTTTCTCCAGACTAAATAACCCCAGTTCCCTCAGCCGCTCCTTATAAGACTTGTTCTCTAGACCCTTCACGAGCTTTGTTGCTCTTCTCTGAACACATGCTGTAAGTACATTTCAGGGAGGCAGTTTCAAATGTTTATTAAATTGCTGGTCAGAGAAGAGAAAAGAAGAGGTGTTCTGGTGGTATACCCATTTCCAGTCATAATGTCTCAAATGCAAAAATGAGAGATTCCAAATTTCATGTTGAATAAGACTTCTTTCTGTGATACTTACTCATGGTATTTGTTGTCATATTTTACAGAAGCCAAGTGTTTCTTGGGATAATCTAAGATTCATTCTTCTCTTTCTTTTTCTTTAGAAAAAGTATAGGCAGAATTGTAATACCAGAAGTACTTTAAGACTCTGGAAACGTGAAATCTGCCTTTGAAGCATACATGGTGTTTAAATTTGGGGTATCAGAAAAATCTCTTGGAGGCAAATTATTCTACTACAGCCTATTAAAAGATTTGTGTCTACAGGATATTTGACAATGGGATATTGGCATTCATCTGAGATTGATATACTTATTTAACTGCTGCTGTCCAGTATTGGTCTTGGCAAGCCTTTGTTTATCTGTCAGGTAGATCACCGTTTAGTTCTCAAAAAAAAAAAAACATGGGAGGGGTGTGTGTGTATATATATATACATGCACTTAAAAAATAGAGGAGCCTGGCCTCCAAGAAGCTAGGTAGGACAAGAGGCTGGTGTTAGTGGTAGGGGAGAGGAGCCGTTTGTGCTGATGGCCTATCCGTGGGGGAAGTGAGCAGCGCCAAGAGCTTCTGTGCTGTGTGGAAGAAATGCTATGTAGCTACCAACCCTAGGTGAAGGAAGAGTCAGTCTCTACTGGAGGTACTGGACTGCCCCTGGTACCTGTGGCTCCTCAACAGGTGCTTCTGTCTCTGGGTTGACTGGAGCCTATCATGACAAAGCGCTGTACCCGACAAGTCTGTGTATTTTTGTCAGTGGTGGGAGCATCCAAGGCTGTGTATCTGAGTCACCAGCAGGCAGAAGACTGCAAAGCCACCCTAGGACAGCCCTGTAACTTTGGTGGTGGGTGCTCCTGCCACGTCTGCTCTCAGCCTGGCTACCTTTTGGGGAACCTTGCCAGTTGCAGAGGCAAATGTGCTTGTAGGAGCCACGTGGTGCTTTGCAGGCCGCAGATTACTTTTGGGCCAGCCTTTGAAGAACTCATGCTGGATACATTGCAGGTGGCATCCTGGCTCTTCTGCAGGAAACTGATAACTTACTGCCTTCTGGTTGTTGGTAAGACCTTTCCCAGTGCCTGCTCTTATTCTTAGTGGGTTAGCACTGTGCCACCATGCTAATTCTTCAAACTTTTGAGATGTTTTTATTTAGCTGGCTGAAGGTTATGTTAAAAAAAAAAAAAAAGTTAATGCAGCTAGGTAGCTTTGGAAGTTACCTTTGGCCTTCTCATTGGTATTGTTGTAGCAGGTACAAAAGGTTATCTTACTTGAGCAAAAGGTACTAGGTGATCTGCATGGAAGAGGGTATGAAGGCTACCATGGAGGATCCCAGCTGTGCTGCTGCAAGGGGTGACTCAGTTTCCACAATCACTGGTAACTGTCCTACACAGGGGTCAGGTAAGTGTGCATGTGTGACCCAGTTTGTGCGATGTTACGTTGGCACACACCCAGAGTTTATTATCCTATGACAGCTACAGGAGAACCTATTACCTGATTGGGCATAAATTTAAGAGGGCCATGAACGAACAGTACCTGATTTAGTAAAAAAGCTTGCCAAAAGTAACATAACTTGTCCAGAGTTCAAAACCAATTTGAACTGAATACGTTCATGCTGGATCAGTGACTGCATCATATTTCTTTTAAAAATCTGATTGTAGGAGTCTTAACACTAGATGTAGCATTCCGTCAAACTGTGCACTCTGAATTGTGCTGGTGTCATTTTTGTTTAGCACAGCATGAGTTTATTTTCTAGACCAGAGTTCAAAACTGGCACTAAATCAAATTTCTAATTTCACACTCGTATGTGAACTGCACTCTTCATTTTGACTTTGTAAGCAAGAGGGCTCTTAGACCTTAGGGCCTGTACTCATAATGAGCCAGTAAGTAGTGACATTGGAAATCTAAATTAATGACCAGTTTTAAAATCTGGCACCTTTGGGTGGGCAATAAAAAACACCTTTTAAAGGACAAAAAGTAAATTCTATGTGTGTGTATTTAGTTTCCCGGCATGCCCTGGTGTTTGTAGGTTGGCACATCATAAGGATCAGTTCTGTTTCAAGTGAAATTGGCTTTGCATTTGCACATTTTTAAATGGATCTATAGGGTAAGTAATTTAACGTTCCAAAGATTCACTGCTCTTAGGTCAGTCACTGATAGGATGAAAACTATTGAAGTATTGCCTTAGTGTATACACAAAAGCCTAACGAAAACAAACACTATTTTCCATTAGCACTTTGTGTCAGATGCAAGTGTAGTGGAATGGTGGATAATTTAAGTGTTCCTATGCATCCTTCTCAGAAATGAGGATCGTGAACGAAGTAAGACTGGCTGTTAGCAATTCATCGCTAGGCAATGAGAGCTATCAATAACTTGATGTATTTGCTGCTGAGGTTTCCCAGGCCATGCTCCCCCCCCTCCCCAACCTGCAGAAGCCAAGCACTTGGCACCCACTGAATGGTAGGGCTCTTCCCCTGCCTCTGCCCAAGACTCTGCAGGGCTTGCATTCAGCTGTGCATTCAGGTGGAACCTTTCCATGACAGTCAGTGCTGTATTGTACCCACCTCACCTCCTCCCTTCATAAAGACCTCTTAACCCAAACACACCACAGTTGCCCCTCTAATATATCCTCCTTAGGTATTTGCCGTTTCCAGAAACACAGGCAGGATGCGGCGGTCAGAGGCAGACACTGCAGCCCCCTGTTTAGAAAAGAAACCTGCAGAGAAGAAATCAAGCCTGTCAGTCTTTCAGGATACGTGAGCTATAGTTAACATGTTGCCTGTGGCTACACTGCCATCAGCTCCCTGGTTCCCAAAAAGACAGTTTTCTGAAGGACAGTGGAAGCTCCGTACTAGAAATGTTTCTGCTCAGTGTGGGGTGGTAGAGTTAAGTTTTGAACAGCATGGCTTCCTAGGTACCAGTGTGGTGCGTCTGTGCACTCCCTTATGACATGTTGATCTCAGTAGTATGAGCAGAGAAATCAGAGGCTGAAGCATTTTGGGACAGGTAGGGAAAGAAGAGAGAGGGCAGGAGCAGAAGGAAAGTGAAGGAGAACGAAGGACTGGTTGTAGGTAACAGGAACAGAAAGTGGCTGATCCTGTAAGGAATTTTTTGGTAATCTTCCCTGAATGGAGTGTCAGTAGAGTCTCCCATGGCTGCAGTGACCTGGAATATCTGCTAATGCAAATGTCTGCCTCTCTCTCACTGAGCTATACTACAGCATGCTATCAAGCCACGTTTCACAAAATGCAAATATGGTGCTGGTAAACATGAATGCTGGCAAATGAATGCCAACCTATCTCTTGCTGCTTGGAAACCTGCAGCCCCAAACTGCTCCCTTGTTTGAAGGCTGTATTGTACCATGGGTGCTGGGGTGCTGTGTGATGTGATCCCATGCTAACCCATTTGAAACCCATGTGATTTTTTATACCCGTCATGTACGTGCATGAAAAGAACATCATTCATGTGATGACTTCCTCAGCAGTGAGGTGTCCTGTTTTCAGAATAAACAAAGTCTTCAGCCTCTGTCATTCTCCTGCTAGCTTAGGTGCAGGGTCCATAGGGATACTAGGTGAGGTGCCACAGCCATGTTATTCTGCAGCAGCACACTCAGGAGGGGAAGGTGCAGAGAAAATGCTTACTTCAGAGGCCTGGGAGGGCTGTATTGCCCCTGCCCCACATGTGATACCAACACAAACTTGGTCACCCCAAAAGGGAGAGCTGTTTCTGACAGTAGTTGTTAGTAGAAAACTTTTCCCCAGATTTCTTCCCTACTTTCTGGTTCCGGGAAACTTACTGTTACTGGTGGAGCAGTCCTTGTGGTCAGGACCACTGGCCAAGGTCATGCATTTAGAATCACAGAATCACCTAGGTTGGAAGGGAACTTTACGATCATCGAGCCCAACCATAAACCTAACACTGCCAAAACCACCACTAAACCATGTCCCTCAGCACCACATCTACCCATCTTTTAAACCCTCCAGGGATGGTGACTCCACCGCTTCCCTGGGCAGCCTGTTCCAATGTTTGTTAACTCTTTCAGTAAAAAAATTTTTCCTAAAGGGTTATCATATGATTTAGAACCATAGAATGGTTTAGGTTGGAAGGGACCTTAAAGATCATGTAGTTCCAACGCCCCTGCCATAGGCAGGGACACCTCCCACTACACTAGGCTGCTCAAAGCCTCATCCAGCTTGGCCTTGGACACTACCAGGGATGGGGCCTCCACAACTTCCCTAGGCAACCTGTTCCAGTGCCTCACCACCCTCATAGTGAAAAATTTTTCCTGATATCTATTCTAAATCTACCTTCTTTCAGTTTGAAGCCATTACCCCTCGTCTTATCGCTACATGCCCTTGTAAAAAGTCCCCCTGTAGCATTCTTGTATGCCCCTTTCAGATGCTGGAAGGCCACAATAAGGTCTCCCTGGAGCCTTCTCTTTTCCAGGCTGAACAACCCCAGCTCTCTCAGCCTGTCTTTGTAGGAGAGGTGCTCCAGCCCTCTGATCATCTTTGTGGCTGTCCTCTGGACTCGCTCCAACAGGTCCATGTCCTTCTTATGTTGGGGGCTCCAGAGCTGGATGCAGTACTCCAGGTGGGGTCTCATCAGAGCGGAGTAGAGGGGCAGAATCATCTCCCTCGACCTGCTGGCCAAGCTTCTTTTGATGCAGCCCAGAATATGGTTGGCCTTCTGGGCTGCGTGCGCACATTTCCAGCTCGTGTTGAGCTTCTCATCTACCAACACCCCCAAGTCCTTCTCCTCAGGGCTGCTCTGAATCCATTCTCTGCCCAGCCTGTATTTGTGCTTGGGATTGCCCTGACCCATGTGCAGGACCTTGCACTTGACCTTGTTGAACTTCATGAGGTTGTGTCCTGGTTTGAATTAAAACAGGACCAATTTTGTTCAGTAACTTTACTTTTTAGCTAGGCCTCTTTTAACTGCTGAAATTAACAGCATGTTGTGCAGAAAACTGTTCACTCTGAGTGGTGAGACCGATGTTTATAGTTGATGCCAAGGAATGGTATGCAGAGAGGCTCTTGCTTATAATTATTGCTGTAATAACCAAGGCCAGCCACCTTTGTTATTTGCCCTGTTGGAGGGTTGGAAGTGGAAAAGCGTAGAGGGGTCACACCTGCGGGGAGGAGCAGACAGGACAGGTGACCCAAAACTGACCAACAGGGTATTTCAGCCCATCTGCCTCATGCTCAGTATAAAAGCTGAGGGATCAAAGGGTCAGCCTCTCTTTCTTCAGTGGCCAGCATCCAAGGAGGACTCTGTCTGTCTGCCTTTGATCCTGGTCCTGAATCCAGATCTGGAATCCAGTTCCCATCTGTCACTGAGTCCAGTCTGGGACTTCCCCAGTGCCTGCTGGGAGCTTGATATGGTTTTGTATATATTTAATTATTTTTTTATTATTTTATTATTAATATTTCATTAAAGTAGTTTAGTTCCTTCTAAACTCTTAAGTCTCTCTCTCTCTCTCCTGCCTCTCTTTGAAGTGGACCAGGAGAGAGAGCCTGATTGGGCCAATCCAGCCCAAACCATGACAGGTTGGCATGGGCTCACCTCTCAAGCCTGTCAAGGTCCCTCTGGATGGCATCCCTCCCCTCCAGCATGTCGTCTGTGCCACACAGCTTGATGTCGTCAACAAACTTGCTAAGGGTGTGCTCAATGCTACTGTCCATGTTGCCAACAAAGGTGTTAAATAGCACCAGTCCCAGTACCAACCCCTCAGGAACACCACTCATCACTGGTTTCCAGTTGGACGTCAAGCCATTGACCAGAACCCTTTGAGTGAGGCCATCCAGCCAGTCCCTTATCCATTGAGTGGTACATCTGTCAAATCCATGTCTCTCCAACTTAAAGACAAGGATGTTGTGCAGGACAGTGTCAAATGCTTTGCAGAAGTCCAGATAGATGACGTCAGTTGCTCTCCTCTTACCCACCAATGGTTTAACCCTGTCGTAGAAGGCCACTGGATTTGTCAGGCATGACTTGCCCTTGGTGAAGCCATGTTGGCTGTTACCAATGACCTCCTCATTTTCCATGTGCTTTAGCAGCGTTTCCAGGAGGATCTGCTCCATGCTCTTGCTGGGCACAGAGGTGAGACTGACTGGCCTGTAGTTCCCTGGGTCTTCTTTTTTACCCTTTTTAAAAATGGGGGTTATATTTCCTCTTTTCCAGTCAGTGGGAACTTCACCAGATTGCCATGAATTTCAAATATAATGGAAAGTGGCTTAGCAACTTCCCTCAGGATCCCTGGATGGTTTTCATCAGGTCCCATGGACTTGTGTACCTTCAGGTTCCTTAGATGGTCTTGTACTTGTTCTTCACCTACAGTGCGTGGTTCTTCATTCCTCCCAGTCCTTGCCTTCACCTTCTGTGACTTGGGCTGTGTGGTTAGAGCCCTTGCCAGTGAAGACTGAGGCAAAAAAGTCAGTACTTCAGCATTCTCCATATCCTGGGTGACCAGGTCTCCTGCTTCATTCCAGAGAGGGCCCACATCTTCCCTAGTCTTCCTTTTATCACCGGCACAGTCTCTGGCCAGATTTAATTCTATCTGGGCTTTAGCTTGCCTAACCTAAACTCTGGCTGCTCAGACAGTTTCTCTGTATTTCTTCCAGGCTACCTGTCCTTGCTTCCACCTTCTGTAGGCCTCCTTTACACGACTCTCCCTGGGGCTGCAGATACACCAGAAGAAGATCACGCGTTGGTGTCCTGCCACACGTTCACCCTGGAACCTGTGGTTAAACCAGGAAAAGCCACTGCATCAATACAGGCTCCAAAACAAACATTTCCTGCTGGTCTCTAGTGCCCTTCAAAGGTGTTTGTTGGGGGGTTTTTTGGCTTGTGGGGTTTTTTTTATATTTTATGCTCGCCCAAGCACCACTTTACATTCAGGCTTTTGCGTCTCTAGGTACTCACAGTGTAATTCTGCTCTTTGAAAATCTCCATGCCTCTTCCTGGGAAATGCTGTGAGAAGGATGGGCCCTGGGGCCTCGGGCTCCGTCATGTTTCCTATTTTCTGCCGGGAGGAAGATGTGGGGAAGGGAGGGAGAGAAAGTACAGTTTTGGTATTTTTGGGAAGGGACACAGCACCCGTAGGCAGGGAAGGGAAGAGGAACGACAGCGGTTGGACAAGGGAGAGGGCGAGTTGGTGCTGAGGGCCTTTCGAAGCGGTGGGACACACCGGGTGCCGGGGCCTTCCGCAGGCCCGAGGCTCCCTGCCCTCACCACCGGAGGGCGCACGCTCCCTGGGGGAGCTCTTGTCGAGGGCCTGGTGCTAACTGCAGAGGCAGGTGAGGCCCCACCGGGCTCTGACTACCTCCGGCAGGGCCTAGCGGAGGGGGCGCTCCCCTCAGCGGCGGCGTCTCACGCTGACGGAGCCGCCGGCAGCTGCCAGGGGGCCCGTACACCCTCCTCCCCTCCGCGCGGCGGCTCGCGCGAGGCGACCTGGGAGCGCCCCGCCCCGCCCCGCCCCGCCCCTCGCGCGGGGCACGCGTCCCTGGCTGCGGCAGCGGCTGCGCGGAGTGGTAGGGTCGGCCCGGCACCTCCTCCTCATTCTGTCCCGGAACCGCCGCCGCCTCCTGCCCGGCCCCAGCCCCACCTGCGACGACGCTGGGCGGTGGCTCTGGCGGAGCCCGCTTGCTCCTCGCCCGCACCATGGCGGCGGAGCGTGGGGGCTGCTCCCTGGAGGCGGTGCCGCTGCCACTCGAGGTGCGCGAGAGCCTGGCAGAGCTGGAGCTGGAGCTGTCGGAGGGTGAGGGCGGCCGGGACTAGGGGGCCGGGGACGGGGAGAGTTCGGCCCGGCCGGCGCTGCGGCAGGAAGCCCGTGGGTCGCTTCCGTTGTCCGCCCGGGGCGGAGCGGGGGCCTGGTCCCGCTGAGGGGCCTGGGGGGCGGCGGGAACCTCGTCCCCAGGTTCCCTCCCGGGGGCTCCGGCGCAGTGGAGGGGCCCGCGGCTCCTCTTCCGCCGCCAGCCCTCGGAGGGGAGCCGGGATAGGGGGAGTGCGTTTAGCAGGGAGCCGGGCTCGGGGCCGCGAGGTCCTGCGCTCTTCTCCCCGGGATCCCTGTCGCAGGCAGCGGTGGGGTTTACCCAGTGGCTGATGAACCGCCGCGGGGGGAGGCTGTTCCAGCTGCCCCGCGTCCATGGCCCCCGGTGCCTGGGTGAAAGCGGTGGTAGAGGCCTCTTCAGAGGCATTTCGAGATGACCGTGAGACGGTTTTTTGTTCAGTCTGAGGCAGCACCAAAATGGCCAGTTAGTATGTAGCTGGATACTTTGAAAATACCTTTTTTATTTTTTAACATCTGTTGCTAATTATAGGTTTAATCTTCAACCTTTTGCTTTGGATCTGTCCATAATTCCCCATGTTTTTATGCTTTCCTGTATATCAAGTTTCCAGGCAGGAATATGGTGTCATTCCCTCCACTTCTCTAGTAAGGAGCCCTTGATCAGAGGTGGCAAAGATGCAGCGCCTGGCTAAGGTTCACTTTGACAATGTACTTAAGCCCATCTATTGGTTTGCAGCCCCCAAAAGGTACAGTTCCTTTCCTTCCACCTCTAGGCTTGTTTGGTGACAACAGTCCTTTTGTGATCCCTGTGGAATTATACTTGTTTTTGTGGTAGGATTGGGGTCTTTTTTTTTGCATATTGGTTCCCTGGCATGGCCCACCCTGCAGCCAGACAGGTGTAGACACTTGGTGTGACAGCATGCAAGAAGCAGAGGAGACTGAGGCAGCGTTTTCTGGGAGCAGTTAGTCATTGCATGTTTCCTAGCTATGTTGTCAAGCTGCACCTTAGAATAGAAGAGCTAGAAAGCTGTTAGTGCCACGATCCTGGGGTAGGAGTACTCAGTGTGCTCCCCAGATGTTGCAGTTTTCAGATCAATATGTTCAGTTGGGCAAAACTGGGATTATTTCATCTTCATGTGCTGGCTGACGTATGGTATGGTTTTGGAAATGATTCACAGATTGTCTGTCCTCATCTCCAGTGTGGAACCTTTGGTGCAGAGGCAGGGAAAAAGTAAAGGATTAGTGACTTTGTTGTCCAAGTTTAACCTGTCGCTACACGTCTGCAAGAGCAGTAGGAAGCAGTACCTGACACGTATTGTTGCTTGTGGAAGAGGAGTTTCTGTGACTTGTGAGCTGCGGTAGTGTGCAGCTGGTACCCACATGCTCTCACAGTGCTGCCACATTTGATACAGTGGCTTTTGCATATGTGCCTGCTGGCGCTTGCAGATCAGCCAGGATATCCTGGAGTTGGCTCATCTTTTGTGTAGGTCCTGGCTCTGTTTGTTTAACTACTGGAATCTTTTTTTTATATATGGGTCTGCAGTATGTTAAATCTGTGAAATGCCTAAAGTGACTGCAAACTGTCTTAGTGCAGTGCGTCTAATGCTGAAATTTGTATTGCTGGATTAAGTCATTGGATAAAGTGATAATGTTAGCTCAAACTTCTTGACCACTCTGAAGACTTAGTTTATGACCTTACATGCGATTCCTTTTCTGCCTTGCCTGAATGATTTGAAAGCATTTGCAGGCAATTCTTCAACATCTGGTAATGTGTTATGTGCTTGTGTTCTGCGATCACTTGATATGTATTGTTTGATATTGCTTGTATATGCTGCTACCCCTCCATCAGTAATATTCAGAACTTTCTTACTCGGAGAGGAAGGAATAGTGATCTAGGATTAGATACTTGCATTTTAATATATGTAAAGTGGAAGTAAATTGATACGTGTGGAGATTGTCAGTTATTTCCCTGTTTTTATTTGAGCAGAATCCAGCCCATAGTGGAAGGCCGCTGCTGACAATGGCTTCCTCAGGTTTTCAGCAGCCTTTTTACTGGATGTACAGTGCTCTTCTGCAGTTGGTGTGTGGATGTTGTAGCTGACGTCTGCCTTAACGAAGGCGCGTGTATGTGAAAACAGGCAGATTGTGGGGAGAATTAATGAGGGATTTCTTATGCTGAATATGCTGTAAATCAGAGGTCATACCTGGGTGTATGTTACCATAATCTGAGAGGAAGTGTGAAGGGAGGAAAAGAAAAGAAGAAACTTGAGAGCAAGTTCCTTTCTACTTTGTATGTGTACTTTGTTAATTGAAATGTCATGTATGCTATGCTGGGGCAGGAATAACATATGTTCTCTTTGATTACATTATTCTCACCTGTAAATAAATCAGGAAAATGATTAAAAACTTCCTTTGGTTTTGCCTCAGGTTGTCATAGTGGAAGTTGGGAAAAATGTTTGTGTTTAGATGTAGAGAAAAGTGAAGACAGTCAGAGTACATTGCTACTTTCTAAAGACAACTCAAAATCCCAAGTAAAGTGTTAAGCTTAGAAGAGTTTTGGATGGGGAGGGGACTCCAACTCTTGCTACAGTTCTGGTCATGTGCACTATTATGGATCCTTTCGCTTTTACAAGATCCTAATCTTTTGATTGACAATTGTTTGTATTCTTGATATACTAGAAAAATAGTAGTTGGGGATAAAAAAATCCTAGAACAATGCTGCTGTGTTACATCAACACTGTAATTTCTTTCTTGCTGAAAAAAATTAGTGAATCTTTTACTGAAAACTAAGAGATCTGCCACAACCTTTTTGGGAGATGAGAAGAATTTTGAGATAGCGATTGGCAGCTAAGCTGAATTGTAGGTCATTGATCTGTAGACTAAGCTTTCTTACCTTAAGGCTGTAAGATGCTGCAACTTTCTGATGTAATGGAAATGTGCAGAGTTCCCTAATCAGCCTGACAGGTTCTTCTGTAAAAGCATGACTTTCATGATGCTGTGAAAGTCCAGTACTTTAGGTTTTTTAGTTTTTTATGTCACTATAAAATGCCTTTTTTTTTTTCTTCTGTCTTCTGAAAGATAACTAAGGTTATAAACCCCCTTTTAAAACAAAATCCAGTCCACAGTGGAGGTTTTGTAGGAAAACTGTCAATGTGCTTTTTTTAAAGCCTGTACCTGCTTTATGATAGTATATCATGTATTTTTATGTATCTAAATGTACTTGTACACTGCTTTTCATTAAGGTGTGATAATTTTGAAGACCCGGTCTCATTTAGACACAAATGTTACTTGTATAATTTGTGCATTCAAGAAAATCATGTTTTATTTGAAAGCTGTGCCTTGAAACAACTTGTGACTGTTCTCTTGTGCAAAAGGTTCCTTATTTTTATCCTTTTCCGAGCTTTCCTGGTTTTTCTGCTACAGTTTTTTCCATGGCGCATAGCTATAATTTGCTGGCTTACGAGGCAAGATGCATGTTTTGGGAAGAGAGAAAAGTTTGAGAGGCTATGCAGCCCCTCCTCTGGCAGAAATAAATCTTGATGTTTAAAGACCGCTTTCTGAAGAGCGCTAGGCACTATGCTTCTACCATTTGAGCAGCTTCACTTGTACTCTCCTAAGCCTAGCGGATGTGGAATTGGGTCATTTTTTGCCTCTTCCAGGTCATCTGTGCGGGAAGATGCTTGTTCCTTTCTAACCCAAGGACAATATACGGAGGAGTAGAAGTAGCCAAAGATAGAACAATATCATATGTCCGTATAGCAATGAGGACCATCTCACTGGTGTTAGCTTCTGTGGCTTTGTCTTCTAGAGTTCATGGTGGTAGTCCCTTCAGCTAGCAGTTCAGGGTCTTATGAGAACATATGGCTATGCTCATTTCTTCTTTGGAATTTTTTTGTACTTGTTGCTATGTAGTTCTGGTGAGATGGGGCTGTTTGGATGCATAACATGATTTGCATTCAGTAAACGTTACATGAAAGTTGAGGAAAGAAAAATGTGGGTTTACAGACTTTCAGGTGGCTGTTTGACCAGCGTGTGAATGTTACAATGCTTCCCCCCCACCCCCGAATTTCTGATCAGCTTTAGATGTTAAATATATGGATATGGTTTTTCTTCTGTTTCCTAAGAATTTGTAGATCAAGCTTATTTTAGAACTGAGCTGAAACTCTTAACGGAGATTACCTTTTTTGTCTTTTTTTCTAGTCCAAATCTGTTCCATTACCTCACTGATTGCCAGATGGGAAATGCTCTTTTTGATGGCTTCTGTCAAACAGGCTACAGAATTAGTCCTGAGATAAAATGTATTGTCATGTAGTTTATGGTCTTAATTATAACTTGATTTTGCTGTTTATTTGGGGTGTTTTGTTTTCCATCTTTTAACACATTACTCCAAAGTTTCTTCTGAGCCTGGTTAAGTTTTAGTGGAAAGCATGACAGTTTAGATGGAGCGTTCGATGTGCAGGTTTCTCTGGTTCCCAATGAGATGTTTGCGTCAGCCTGGACAGAAAGCTTACTGTCACATAATTTTTATCCCATTTATTTATTTCCCATTTAAGAAAAAAAGAATTGACATGTGTGACAAGGAAGCTTTGTCTGGGTTTTTTTTTTGGCATTGGGGGAGTGGGGCTGAGGTACTGCAGGTAGTGTAATGCATACAGCTTAGTGGAAGAAGGTGTCAGCTAAGAAGGGTTTCCTGAAAAAATTAAAGGTATTTAGTGTCTGACATTTTTGGCTGCTGCAAATATTCTAGCAATACTCCAGCAAATACTTTTTGTAATAACTGCTAGCCAGTATTAGCCCATACTAACAGTCTGGCTGGGTTTTTTAAAAAATAGATTGATCATAGAATATTTTCGGGGGGGGGGGGGGGGAGA